>JAJLZO010000179.1:0-88074 GCA_030572215.1 Limtongozyma cylindracea
GATTGCCACCTTCATCCAGGTGTTTGTGGTGTTGGGGGTTGTGAACTGGCTGATGAGCAACATCAAGGACTTCTGCCACCCGCACCAGCTGCAGAAGTTCACGTGCCCGGGCGACACCACCTTCTACTCCTCGCTGGTGTTCTGGGGTGTCATTGGTCCCAAGAAGGTGTTCAGCGGCTTGTACCCGATTCTCCAGTGGTGCTTCCTCATCGGGTTCCTTCTTGTGTTCCCGTGCGTGGCGTTCAAGCGGTACGTGCCGCGTCGCTACTCCGAGTCGTTCCAGCCCACGTTGATCATTGGCGGCATGCTCGTGTTTGCGCCGTACAACCTCTCGTACTACACGCCTGGGTTGATTGTGCTGTTTGTGTTCATGTACTACATCCGCCGCAACTACCTTGCGTGGTGGGAGAAGTACAACTACGTCTTGTCGCTGGCCTTGACTGCTGGGTTGGCCTTCTCCGCCGTGATCATCTTCTTTGCGGTGCAGTACCACCCCAAGGATATCAGTTGGTGGGGCAACAGCGTGCTGGCGGCTGGTATCGATGGTGGGAACGGCCAGCAGGCGCTCTACAATATCAGTGCCACCGAGCGCGGCTACTTTGGTCCCGAGTTCGGCCACTTCCCGTAGGTTTGGCTGGTCTGGTGTTGGATATGTATACACACTTGTCTCCGTATGTTCTGCTCTGACAGCGGGCTGGTCTGGGGCGTGTTACTTGTGCCTGGCACAGCGTGCTAGTCCTTGATGATGGCCTGAGTCAAACGAGCCACCCGGTTATAGATCTCGTCATCGATGCAGCTGCGGTCGAGGCGGAGCGTGTTGAGCCGAGGAGGCCACAGCGCAACCGCAACATCCAGCAACACGTTCAGAGCCAAGTTCAACGTCCGGAGGCTCAGTGGGAGGTTGTACAGGGCAACGCTGTTGATGCCGCAGGAGGAAAAGCTTGCCCGTTGGAGCTGGGGAAAGGAGAACCATGGTGGGGGTGAAACGAGACCGCGGTTGAGACTGAGATCGAGGCGAGTAAGAGAACTCGGAAAAGGTGAAGGTGGGCACAACAGCGGGAACCACGCCAATACCCACCGGAAAAGCACGCCAGGAAGCACGGCTCGCAACACACGAGTGGCAATCGAAGCGGCGGGGTACAGGCTCCACGGATCCACCACGTCGCTGTTGGTTACCAGCAAGGAGGTGAGGGTCGGAGGGAGACGAGCAACGTCAAAGAAATCAGGCAGAGTGCTGAGCATGGTCAACTCTTGCAAGGCGGGCGGAAGCACAAGTCGGGACACCTTTTCGAAGGTGGCAACCTGAAGCATCAACAGCTCCAACTGCGTGAGGTGGATGAGCGAGATTGCTGGACGCAAGGGACGGATGATCCGGTTCCAGATCGCAACGTACTTGGCCCATCGCTCTTCATCGGCGTAGTGGAACCGGAATGTCACCTCCAACTCCTTGAGGCAGGTTGGAAGAATGGTTGGGTCAAGCTGGTGTGTGTCAGTCAGCAAGTGCAACCTCAACTGTTTCAATGCCAGGCAGCGGCGAAGCGACTTGGGGATGGAGGTTTCGGGGTGGCCGATAGCCAACTTGGCAATCCCTGTGGGGAACTCAAACCGGTCAAACAGACAGTCGTAGAGACTGAGGTTGACGAGAGCAGGTAGGTTGTGGAGACACTTGCCCGTGAGCAGAGCTTTGCTCAAGTCTAACAACTCCAATCTCGCATGTCTGAGGACCGTCTGGGAAATGGGTTCGGGCACAAACCACGAAAGCCTCGTCACATTGGTGGGGATCGTGATCTTTTCCCAGTCGGCACTCCCGACTGAGTACACCCGGAGTCTTTGTGTCTCTTGGTACGTGCCAAAGAGCCGGTTGAGGCCTGCCGTAACCTGTTCCCGCAGCACCTCCTCTTCCGCTCTCTCATCCTCCTCGTCTTCGTTGTCGGTGTTGAAGAACCCCTGTGGGCGCATGAGAAACAACCGGTTCACGCTCGGTGGGTACAAAATGTCCAGCCGGATGCGGTCCACCTGCACCTGCATCTCGACAGCGCGCTCCTCCGTGGCATCGTCAGAAACGCGCTCGTTGTAGAGATACGCACACGTGTGTCGGACAACCGAGTAGTCGGGAGGTTCGGACGTCACCACCATCAAGTTGTGGCGGCAGAGCAGGCGGGGGAGTCTCTGCAGAGCCTCGACCAGAATGCCGGCCGAGCTTTCGTGCAGCAAGTTGGTCACCTCCAACTCCTGGAGTCCCCGAGGAAGAAGACTGACGTAGGGCGAAAAGTCCTCCATGTTGGACACCATGAGAAAGAGCTTGGTCAACCCGGACGGGAGATCCGGAAGCTGGCTGGGGGCAGACAAATCGAGACAGAGCAGCAACAGGGTCACAGAAGATGGGAGACAGAGACCGCCAAAATCTCCAGAAACATTGTACTCGGAACACAAGTCCAACTCCTTCAAGCCCTCGGGGAGCCGGAGCGCGCTGACAAACGTCTCGTCAAACAAGTCTTCAAAGTCCATGGGCAGGATTTCAAGCAGGCGGAGGTTGGTGAACTCCACGAGCCTCGGAAGACTGGCAACAACCGCGTTCTTGTTTTCCTCGGTCACGTTGATCCCGAGGTGTAGTCTGTCGACGTAGTGCTGCACGTACCGGCGCCAGCCGTCCGTCATGAACGCCAGCAGCAGGTCCAAGCCCTGGTCGTACCGGAGCTCGTGGATGCGCGCCGGCGGCGGGATGTTCTGGGCACACATCCAGTCAAAGTAGCGGGTGGGCACCTGCAATGCCTCGTCGAGACTCCCGTAGGTGGCAACCCGCAGCCACAAGCGCCGCGTGGCAAGGTCGCGGACGTCGGGACTGGCACTGTCCCGCAACGCCCAGACGTGCCTGAGCGGAAGGTGCACAAGCACCTGGGCAAGCACAAGGTCCGGGAACTGCGGCGCGTGGGCCACAATGTCAAACGTCATGTCTGGGGTGGCAAACGGTTGTTTTCCCACATGGAGGTGGTTGTCGGCGTTCCGTGCGGGGTAGCGCGCGCGAGTGCTTTGCCGCCACACGACTGTGTCCATCTCCAGCTTCTCATGTCGGACATTGACTACTACCGCAACACCCTCAACTTCAACGTGGTGTCGCGGTACGACCCCAAGATCAACTCGGTGATCTACTCGTCGCGCCATGCGGTGGCGTACAAGTTTGACCCCGAGACACAGGAGTGGAACAAGCTCCCGTTCCAGGGGCTTTTGAGCGTGTACCGCCGCGCCAACCTGGAGCCCGGGGCGGCCGTGCCGGACCCGCACACTCTCGGCGATCTCTGCTACTACGGCTTGTTCATCCTCAATCGCACCACGCCGCAGAACTTTGTCGTGGGCATCACACCGACCCAGGTGCTGCGGACCATGAACAAGCCGGTGATGAGCGTGGAGCTGCAAGGCGACTTGGTGATTGTCCAGGACGGCGAGGGCGACGTGTACGGCATCTGGTTGTTTGACAAGGGCGACCGCGAAAAGTTGTTGCTGGTGATCCAGTACGCCTTGGACGGCGAGTTGACGCCGTTGGTGTAGACCCCAAACGGGGAAATGGCAGGCTTATGACCGGATCGGGACAGACGCATCTTCCCCGCTACTCCACGCCCTCCCCCTGAGAGCAACCCAGTTTCTCCCCAATGTTCGCACGCACGCTTGTGAGAAGATCAATTGCCAGACGCAGCCTCTCGGTGGGAGACCTGCTCCCGCTGGCGGCGCTTTTCGAGGGCTCGCCGGGCAACGCAGTGCTGCTTGCAGCGGAGACCGCCAAGGGCAAGCACCTCATTGTCACGGTTCCGGGGGCGTACTCGCCGGCGTGCTCGGCTCTGCACGTTCCGGGCTATCTCCAGGCGCTTCCTGCGCTTGCCAACAAGGGCATTGACTCGGTGTTTGTCGTGTCGGCCAACGACCCGTTTGTGATGAAGTCGTGGGGCGAGCTGCTTGGTTCGGGCATCCGCTACCTCGCCGACCTGACGGGTGCGTTTGGCAAGGAGGCAGACATGTTGTTTGACGCCACCAAGATCTTTGGCCAGCCGCGGTGGAAGCGCGGAGCCATCGTGGTGGACAAGGGCGTGGTGACGGGGTTGTGGGTGGAGCCAGACAACGTGAGCGTGGACGTGAGTGCGGCGTCCAAGGTGGTGAACGAGGTGTAGTGAACAGTATTATTACACGGAAAGCGAAGGTGGCTCACGCCTCGGCAATCACCATGACGGCATAGTTCATGCCCTCGAGCTCGTCGTCCAAAAACCCGGCTCCGTACTGGTTGGCCACGCGCATCTCCAAGAAGCGGACAAACAAGTCGCTCAACTCCAGCCGCCGGTCCAAGGCCAACACCGAGTACTTGATGTTGCGGAACCCCACCTCCTTCAAGAGAGGCATGACGGCACGAGAGCTCCGCGGGTCTCTTCCAGCCTGCGTCATGCCCTCGGTCATCTTCTCGTAGAAGGCTCCGGCGCGGGGGTCCTTGCCAACAAACTCCACATCAAAGAGAAGCATCTGGAGATGGCCGCCCGGGGTGGTGCCCTTGGGTGGGGTGAGAATGCGATGGAACTGGCCGAGCACGTTGCGGTACTCGTCCCGAGGCACCGAAAGCCAAAAGTCAAACAGAACAATGCACAGGAAGAAGCCATCGGCAATGGACTGCAAGGGACCACGGACGTGGTGCTGGTTGCGGGGCACGTACTTCAGAGCACTGCCCGAGTGGAACTTGATCTTTTCCGCACGGGTGGGGAGATGGGTGGTGTCGGACACGCTGCTCTGCGCACTGATGGCGTGGATGGCGTCAAGGCCCAGCTGCTTGAGTCCTAGCAGCTCCCACGGAATGGCTCCGCTCTCGTTGAAAAAACTCCCCTCGTGCACCTCAAAGGCAATCTGGTCAAAGCTGATCTGCCACAGCAACTGGTGCGTAAAGGTGGAGTTGTAGTGGAGGATCCGCAACGGCTCGGCCGCTCCCGAGGGGTCGTCCCACACCGAGTCGTCCTCCGAGGGCAAGAGCCGTTTCAACAACGCACGCTCCACCGGGAGCTGGAGAAGCGACTCGCCGTTCAACTTCTTGTAGGCCTGGATCCAATACATCTCCACGAGGTTCAACTCTTCGGTGCGTTTGGAAAAGGTGTCGATGTTGCGGAGAAGGGTGGCTTCCTCAGGGGTGTTGTCGCTGTGGGGGTGGAGCTGGTGGAGCCGGAGCTGGAGAAGAAGCTGGATCACCTGTTCGGGCGTGGTGGAGGGAACCTTCAGAGCAACACTGGCATAGATGTCGAGTGCAAACTGGTCCAGGGAAAAGCCACGGGAAAACTGCTGGAGAGCATAGCGTCTGGTGGTGGAAAAGGTGGCGGCGTCGTTGGGAAGCTGCTTGGTGAGGAACTTGAGGAGACGGAGCCACCGGGTGCTGAGCGACCGGGGCGGCCGCAACGGCCGCAGGTCCAGGGCTGGGGCTGCCGACGGCGTGGTGGACATGGCAGACGCCACGCTTTCGGAAAACACACGCTCGGGCACGCTGGCCGCGGGCGTGACCGGCAACGTTTCCGAGGCAATGGACACGCTGCGGGCATCCGTGTCTGTAGGGCCCATCTCTTCGGGCTGAGTCTCGGCTGTCTCGGTCCGCTTGGCGATAGGCCGGGCCGGCGGACGCGCCGCACCGAACTGAGGTGTCCGCAACACCGCCGGGGGCTGGGACTGGCCGCTGGGTGTGCGCACCACAGGACGGCCTCCCACGGTGCTGAACACGCTCAGCAACTTGGGGTTGTCGTCCACCAGGCCCCGGCGTGACGGGGCGGTGGAGTTGGTGCGGCTGGTGGCTAGCAGCGCCGGGACCGAGGGGGCGGCGGAGTTGGTGCGGCTGGCGGGGATCAGGGCCTGGGACGGCGTGCGCTCGGGCTCACCGGCAGCATTGGTCTTGCGGCGGCCAAACAAGCCAAACCGGCTCTTGGACTTGCTGCTGACGGTGGTGGGCGTGCTGTGGCCCGAGCTGGTGTCGCTGTCGGTGCGGCTGCGTTCGCGGGCCCGCTCCACCCGCAGAGACCGGTCGAAGGGGTTCATGTTCAACGCCTCGGCCTTTTTCTTGCCCTGGGAGCCTCCCAGATTGGCCGAGGTGGCGGTGGTGGCCGTGGCGTGGGTGCCTTCCAGGTTGACGGTGGCTGCATCGTCCAGCGCTGCTTCCTCCGCCTCACGGCGTGCCTTTTCCTCGCGGAGACGTTTGATCTTTTGTTGGGTCTGGTAGGAGAGACCCCCCAGCATGTTGAGCTCCATTGGGAAGAGACGGGGTTGCAGAGGGAAGGGGGGACAGGGAGGGAAGGGGGACAGGAGAATGCAGTAAGCCAACAGCGTGGATTTATGTTATGGTTTTTTCGGAATATGCCGTGAGGCGGTGGTTTACAGTTAGACAGCCGCCTCGAGGTGGAGGTGCATTGGAATGGCCCGACGCTGTGCATTGGGGCGGAACCGATGTGGTCTGTCGTTAGCTGGGCGGTGTTCTGGCTACGGGTCGGCAGTCCGGTGGTAACCAGGGGGTTGTATCATGTGACTAGCGGCTGCAGGAGGGGCTGGCCACAAGGCAGCCACAGCGCGTTCGGCGCACAACTGCTAATACCCCGCGCATACGCACAAGCGTGGGTCTTTGGGAGATGGCACGCGGGCACCTGGGGTGGCACACAGGCACCTGGGGGTGGCGCACGGGCACGCTAGTACCCACGGATGGTGCGCAACTTCTTCTTGCCCACCTCCTTGATGCGCTCCACCACCTCCTCCTCCACGGGCTCCTCGTCGCGCTTCTTCATGCGGCGGCCCATGTACTCGCCCATCTCGTGGTCGGTCACGGTCTTGTGCAAGTCGCACTGCGGGTCCACGACGCGGGTGTTGGGGGCAAGCGCGGCCGCCTCGGCGTAGCTCAAGCGGCGCACCAGCACCTCCACAAAGTCGTCGCACTGGCCCATTGTGAGCACCTGGTGGGACGAGGTGGGCTGGGCAACCGCGGGCTCGGCCTTGCGGGAAAAGAACGGCCGGAAGAGAAACATGGGGGCAATTGGGGGACGGGGAAGAGAAGTAGCGGGGAGGTAAACACAGGCGGGTGGCGGCTAATCCGTCGCGATGACGCGGTGGCAACAACAAACAGATAAGAAACGTGGGGTAGCACGTGGACACGCGGGCGGCGCGAGCACGGAGCCACGCGTGTCACCCCCCAGCGCCCCTCCAACACCGCTGGGGAGGCGACAGACACCACACCGGCGCGGAGGGTGCAGCCGGCCCGTGTACGCACCCCGACACACGCCCCCACCCCAGCGGTGCTTATCAGACCCTGCGCATCGCCTTCGCCACACAAACCGGCAATCCAACCCGACGGCCGGGTAAGCCCGCGGCGTCTGCCAAGCGGCTCCGTCCGCCCGCAGCCACCCGCATTCGTCCGCATGCACGCGGCTGCAGTCTCCTGCAGCCTTCCGCCCGATCACATGCAATCACCTGACCTCAAAAAGCCTCATCTCCCGTAAATGGTCATGTTTCCATCCGGCACACAGGCCGATCTCCGGCACCCACGCCTGGTCACACACGCTCATCTCCCTTCATCCGGCTAGTGGTGTCTATATAGTCCCGCGGCCGTGCCTCTGCAGAGACTCGCCATAGCCATGACCACCTACGCACGCCAGGGGGAGCTCCCGAAGCTCCCGATTCCGCCGCTCGAAACCACGCTTGCCAAGTACCTCGAGACGCTCCGGCCCCTCCAGAACAACGCCGAGCACGAAGCCACCATTGCCGCCGTGGCGCGGTTTGCCGACTCCGGCACCGCCACCCTCCTCAACAACAAGCTCCTCGAGTACCTGGAACTGCAGAACCTGTACATCGAACAGTTCTGGTACGAGCTGTACCTCAACTACGACTCGCCCGTGGTGCTCAACCTCAACCCGTTCTTCCTTCTCGAAGACGACCCGCGCCCGGTCTACCACCTGCTGCAGGTGCGCCGCGCCGCATCCATTGTCCTGCTGTCGTTGCACTTTATCCGCGACCTCAAGCGCGAGGAATTGCCCGTGGACACCGTGCCCCGTCTGGGCAAGCCGCTCTGCATGAACCAGTACCGCACCATGTTCGGGCTGCTGCGCATCCCCACCCTCAACACCGAACTGGGATGCTTCATTGCCCACGACCCCAGCAGCACCCACATCGTTGTGCTCTCGCGCCTGCAGTTCTACTGGTTCGACGTGCTCGACACCAGCCACGACCTTGTGCTCACGGAAAACGACCTTGCCGCCAACTTCCAGGCGATTGTCGACGACTCCAAACAGGCCCTGCCCGAACAGGTGGCCCAGAACGCCATTGGCGTCCTCACCACCGAAAACCGCCGCGTGTGGGCCCGCTTACGCACTCACCTCAGCTCCACCGAGGCCGGGGCCGCCACCTTGTCCAAGATCGACACCGCGCTCTTTGTGCTTGTGCTCGACGACAGCCTGCCCGAACTGTTGCTGGACCTTGCCGAAAACATGTTGTGTGGCCGCAGTGTGTTGGAGCGCGGCGTCCAGGTGGGCACCTGCACCAACCGCTGGTACGACAAGCTCCAGATCATCGTCACGGAAAACGCCCGCGTGGGCATCAACTTCGAGCACACCGGCGTCGACGGCCACACCGTGCTCCGCTTTGTTCTGGACATCTACACCGACCTGATCCTCCTGTTTGCGCGCCAGATCAACGGCGCCCTGCCCAGCGTGTGGCGCCTGGAGCTGCCCGACCCGCGCTTGCGCTCCAAGGAACTGCTTGCTGCATACGTCCGCTCGCCCACCAAGTTGGAGTGGCCTGCTGCCACCCTCGCTCTGGGCGAGGTGCTGCTTCTGCTCCGCTTTGGCGAAACCCGGCTTCTGGACCTCATCATGCAGAACGAGTTCCTGACGCTTGAGTTCAAGCACTATGGTCTGAACACCATCAAGAAGAGCAAGTTCTCCCCCGATGCCTTTATCCAGATGGCCTTCCAGGCCACCTACTACGCCTTGTACGGCAAGGTGGAGTGCACCTACGAGCCCGCCATGACGAAAATGTTCCTCCATGGCCGTACCGAGGCCATTCGCTCCGTGTCCCAGGAACTGAACACCTTTGTCCGCCGGTTCTTCTCCCTGGAGGTGAGTGCCAGCGACAAGGTGGCCGATCTCCGCGCCGCCTGCACCAAACACTCGGCCAGCACCCGCGACGGGCTGCAGGGTCTCGGGGTCGACCGCCACTTGTACGCCTTGTACTGCATCTGGAGCAAGTTCTACCTGGCCGCGGAGATGCGCCGCACCAACAGCGACGACACCTTGGCCGAGTCGCTGGAGCTTCCGCTGATTTTTGCCGACCGCGGCTGGGAGCGCCTCAACACCACCATCATCCTGACGCTGAACTGCGGCAACCCACTGCTCCGGCTCTTTGGCTTTGGTCCTGTGTCGGCCAACGGCTTTGGCATTGGCTACATCCTCAAGGACGAGAGCATCACCATCTGTGTCTCCTCCAAGCACCGCCAGACCCCCCGGTTCCTCGCCACCTTGGAGAACTACCTTCTCGAGGTGAAGGGCGTGTTGGAGGAGGCGGTGGCGGCAGCTGCTGTGGCAGCAGCGGCGGAGGCACTGGCCGAGGAGGAGTCCCGCCTGAGATTGAGCCGCCATGTGGCCGAGTTGCGGGAGAAGAACACCCGCTACTTGAACCGGATGCTCGGTGGCTACGGCTACTTTGATGTCGGCGACGATGCCGTCAAGCTGCGGGGTGTTTCGCCCGAGCGGAACGGCACCCCGTCGCCAGCCACCACTCCAGGTGTGGGCGACCTTGCCAAGCGTCTCGAGCAGTTGGAGCGGTTG
This sequence comes from Limtongozyma cylindracea, assembly GCA_030572215.1. Taxonomy (NCBI): domain Eukaryota; kingdom Fungi; phylum Ascomycota; class Pichiomycetes; order Serinales; family Debaryomycetaceae; genus Limtongozyma; species Limtongozyma cylindracea. The sequence goes on from JAJLZO010000179.1 coordinate 9,813, forward strand.
AGCCGGAGCACCAGCCGCGTGCATGTTCTCCAGTCGGAAAGCTAGGTTGCACCAAATCTTATTACACATCCATCCGTCACCACGGGTTTGCCTCCACCTCTGCCCATGCCGTGTGGGCCACCAGCGGTGCACTCACGCCGCTCACCGTGCTGTCTCCTCCCAAGGCCCCCTGGTATTCAAAGTCGCCTGTGCGTCTCTCCTCCGTTACTGCCTCCTGGGGAGCAGAGATCCCGCCCCATGCCTCCTCGTCCCCCTTGACCTCGTCCACGTCGTCAAGCACGGCAATCGGCAAGGTGGGCTCGTACAACTTGCGGGACGTGATGTCCACACCTCCCACCCCTCCACCAAACAGCTCGGCCATTTCGGTGCCACACGGCAAGGTGCCGAGGTTGGTGGCCTCGGGATTGAGAAACACCCACGGCTCGCGCGTGGAGGCATACGCCACCCCCACCACAGCCATTTCCTGGGTATCGGCCAACCCCGCAGCGGTTTTCGAAAGCCACCGCGCCACGGCCTTGGGCACTCTGGGCTCGTCCACCTCGTGGCGGTAGCGGTCGGCAGCCTTGGCCATCTGGGCAAGGTTGAGGGCCGGGAAGTCGGCTCTCACGGCCTGCACCATCTCCACGCTGTCGAGGTGGGACACCACCTGCAAGAACCCCAACAAGTCGGTGGCCGGCGCAAGAAGCCACCGCCCGAGCTGGTACATGGGCTGGTAATAGAACTGGAGAGCAGCAGGGGTGGCAGGGGTGGCGGTCTGGAGCCGCGGCACCGGCACGCCCGCGAGTTTCTCCAAGTAGCTGTCGGCATAGCTCCACTCAGGCTCGGGGATGGTTTGAGGCTGGCGCTGCAACCAGTCCTCCACGCCCTGTGTCAAGTTGAGGCGCAACTGCATGGCCTTGGCCCGCAGGCAGTAGCGTTTCTGGGCAATCACGCGGTTGAACACGGTGGCACCGATCCAGTGCACCACAAGCACCACGCACTGGCGCCCGAGAAGCGGGTGGATGGTGTGGAGGCCAAGCACGTAGCCAAGGGCATCCAATGTCTGGGTGATCTTCACGGGCGACGGGCGGCTCTGTTCCTGGAGCAGCGGGGGGTGCAACATGCGCACAATGTCTTCAAGCAGCGAGCTGGGCGGCGGTTTCTTCTTGAACAACCGCCAGTCGCTGGCGTACGCAGTGTGGGCGGTTTCCACAAGCAGGGTGTAGTCCAAGAGACACGGGCCAAGAAGAGGCTCGAGCCGCGCGCACACGGCAAACGCCAACAGCGCACAGAGCTGCTGGGTGGTGGCCACCAACTCCAGCACCCACTTGGGGTGGAGCTGACACAAGTTGCCGTGCGAGACGTAAAAGTAGAGGAGCTGGACAGCCCCGAGCCAGTACAGCGTGACGACAATGTCGCCGTTGGCGGAGGACTCCACCAGAGCCATGCCGCTCTTGGTGTGGGTCACGGCCCGCACCTTGGTGATGAAGAGATCAAACACCGTGGCAGCAAGCTCCTCGTCCACGCTCTGGGCATAGCGCACCATCTGGAACACAATGGCTGCGGGGTACCGAGGGTGGTGTGGGTGTTTGTGGTAGCACGCCACCGCCACGTCCAACAAGGGCAGGATGTCGGCCTCGACAAACTTGATGAACTGGTTGGGAGCAAGCCGTGAATAGTCAAAGTCGTCAAACGTGGCGGTGGTGGTGTCCACGATCGGGGCCTGGTACATGTCATCAAACGTGGGCGCGGCCAAGGTGGGTGTCACCACGGCCGGGGCCAACACCAGCGGCACTGGGTCCGAGGGAAAGACTGTCTCGCGGTAAAAGTCGTTCAGCAGTTTGCGGCCCCCGATGTTGTGCGCCACAAGCCATGCCTTCACGTGGGAGTCATCTGCCACCAAGTCCAACGCGCCCATGCCGTTGGCAAGCTGCTGGGTCGTCAGCGCCCCGGCCTGGAGGAGCGCCAGCACGCTGGCAGTGCTGTCGGTGTGGATGGCCCACGCGAGCGGGAACCACCCCTTGGGGTCTTCTTCCAGGGGATCGGCCCCGGCGCTGAGAAGCGTCTCCACACTGGACTCGGCCCCGAAGGCAATGGCGTAGTGGAGCATGCCGTAGCCGGCGGCGTCCTGGGCCGACGCGAGCAGCGGGTCGGCCGCAAGGAGCGTCGCGAGTTCAGGAAGATCCTCCACACACGCCACCACCGCGTGCGAGAGCGCGTCCGCCGCGTCCCGATGCAGCCCAAACGCCGCCTTGATGGCATCCATGTGCGGGTCGAAGGAGGACATGGCGGAGCACCTGGCCGGACCGATCGGCGTTGTGATGTGTGCCACGGTGGCGGCACGCCCAACGCGGACAGGTGCTAAGCCCCGCGCTAAGCCCCGCGTCCGCAGGGCTGCTGTCGGCTATCGATTAGCTGTGTGGGTTCTATGTGCAGTGCGGGGGGCAGTGTGGTGGGGAGCTCGGGCAAAGCCTGGTCATGGCACCCACAGCTCGTTCCGCTGTCCCTGGATCACCCCGTGCTTGAAGCAGTTGTAGCAGTGGCACGCGTCTGCAGGACACATGCAGTCGTGGTCCAACTCCTGGAGCTCCTCCCACGCCGCCAACTCCGGTGGGAGCGGCGGGAGCGGCGGGAGCTCAAACGGCTCCTTTATGCTCGCACCGCCCCGCCGCCCGTGCTCCTCGCAATCAAAACACGAACACGCTCCGGGCGCGCACATGCACACCGACTCGAACAGAAGCACCTGTGGGTCAAGCACCTCCGGAGTCTCGTCCCGCGAGAGCGGCGCGCCCGTCTTGTGCACTACGCAGTCGGCACACCCGCAGTTGTCGTCGCACGCGCAGGTGCCGGGAATGGTGCATGCCTTGGCCACCACGGAGTCAAACAACTCGGCGTTGCTGCTGGCAAGCTTGAACAAGCCAGGCCGTCCCAGCTGCGGCTTGCGGCAACACCCACCCGCCAGTGTTTTCAGAAGCAGCACCTTGAACGCCGGCCGCGACCCGTCGGTGGACGGTGTGTGAGCCCGGTCCACCACTTCGAGCCGCCCGCCCTCCACCGTCACCACCTGTTTGTGGGTGGCCTTCAAAATGAGAGCCTCGTTGGCACTGCAGCCACACGGCGTGGCGGGCGTGTCGGCAATCACCGCCACGCGGTGTGCCGGACCACTCACCGGACGGCCCCGCGAGCGCACCTGCACAAGCGGCCGGTCCAGGTGCTGGCACGTGGTGGAGCGGTGGCCCCGTATGCACTGCACACAGGCATACTTCTCGTTCTCAATGAGGATCATGGAGGTGGCCCCAGCTCGCCAGCGCGAGGTGCGATGAGTGTATGTGCTGAGCAAATATGTCCCGATCGGGCAGGTGCACCCGGGGGCAACAACGGTGGCAGCAGTGGCACCGGCGGCACCGGCGGCAGCGTCTGCGGAGGGGGTGGCGGCGCCGGCAATACCGGCGGTGCCTGTGCAGTGGTGTAAGGCCGTGTGCCTCTCTCCGTGGGTCTTGTCGCAGCCGGCAATTAACATGCATGCAGGGTCCACTTCGTATTTACAACCGCCCTGCCACGTGCTCGCCCTCGCGCACGCCACTCATGTATGCTCCGTGGACACACCCTGCTCCCTCGCTGATGGTGTGCTCGCCGGCAAAACGCACCTTGCCCCAGCCGGTCTCCAACTGCCGCACCACTTCGCCTGGGTCGTCGCCTGGCCGCGGCACGCTGTAGGACCCCTTGGAAAAGCGGTCGCTGCTCCACGACGTGGTGTGGATGTGGAGCGGCGCCTGGATCGGCTCCTCAGCCACGGCCCGCAACCGTGGCTCAAGCCACGGCCACACACGCGCCGGCCTCTCCTCCAACCACTGGGTAACCGGGGCCTGGGTGAGCACCATGAGGATGGGCTTGCCGTAGATCGGCACGAGGTTGAACACCGTGATTGGATACAGGTTGGGCTCGCCCTCCGCCGTGAGCTCGGCCACTGTTTGCTCCACAGACGCCGGCAGCCGCTCGCCGCCGTTTCCCGTCAACAACCACGAAGTGGCACTGCCCCAGAAACAAACGCCAAACTCAAGAATGCACTTGCCAAGGTGGCCGTACCCCATCGAGGTGAGACTGGTGCTGATGCGGGGAGGGAGCGGCGGCAGCCACTCAATGTCCATGATCACGCTCTGTGGCACGGTCACAATCACGTGGGCACAGGTAACCGGTCCGGCAGCCGTGTGCACCACCACCGGATCGGAGTAGCCGCGGGAGGTGCTGATTCGCACCACCTCGGTGTTGAGGTGCACGGCGCTCGGGGGGATCGTCGTGGCCAACTCCTGAACAAGCGTGCCATACCCTCCCACGTTGTAGCAGTCACGTCCCTGGTTGTCGATGGCAGCATAGCGTGCCAGTAACGACCGCCACAGCACTCCGTGCCAGAGCTCGAGGTAGCGGGCAATGGCCGGGAGGTGCTGCTTCTCGCCGTGAGTCAAGGTGTCGCCGCGGTCGGCCAAGTATCGGTCCATCATCTCGGCAAGCGACACGTCGGGCGGCGGCTCGGCCGCAAAGAAAGCAGCATCCACGTACTGAAAGAACTCGTGGAGCACCTCCAGCATCACGCCGGGAATGCCCGGCGTTGCGCCGGCGTTGAACGGCACCATCACGCCCTTGGCAGGGGTGTACACAAGGCGGTCGCCGCGGGCCCGGGCCCGGTCAAAGAGACAGTTGTCAAGGGTGTCGTGGTACCAGCTGGCACCCAAGTCAAGCGGCACCGACGGGTATGCGGCGCCAGCAACCGTGTGGACCCGGCCTCCGAGCCTCGCGCGAGCCTCGAGAAGAACAACGTCGGCACCACTGGCCACGAGAGTGGACGCCGCTGCAAGCCCCGCAACACCACCACCCACCACCACCACCGAGGCGTGCTGGGGCACCCCCGCCGCACCCGCCGCGCCCGCCAGCTCCCCGGGAACGCTTATCTTATCATGACTCATGGCTTACCTAACGCGTCGTTTCCCAGCCTGTCAATTTTCGCGTCGATGGCGCTTCGCCTTTTCCGCTCTTCCTCCACCATGTCCTGGCCGGCTGTGAAAGTACGCAACACCTTCCTTAACTACTTCAAGGAGAACCAGCACTTGTTGGTGCCGTCTCTGTCGGTGATCCCGTACGAGGACCCGACGCTTCTCTTTGCCAACGCCGGCATGAACCAGTTCAAGCCCATCTTCCTCGGCACCACGGACCCGCTGCTGGACATGGCTTCCTGGAAGCGCGCCGCGGACCTGCAGAAGTGCATCCGTGCTGGCGGCAAGCACAACGACTTGGAGGACGTGGGCAGAGACTCGTACCACCACACCTTCTTTGAGATGTTGGGCAACTGGTCTTTCGGCGACTACTTCAAGAAGGAGGCGATTGGGTTTGCGTGGGAGTTGCTCACCAAGGTGTACGGGCTCCCCAAGGACCGGTTGTACGTCACGTACTTTGAGGGCGACGACAAGGTCCCGGCCGACGAGGAGGCCAAGCAGTTGTGGCTCGCAATGGGCGTGGCGGAAGACCACATTCTCCCCGGCAATGCCCACGACAACTTCTGGGAAATGGGCGACCAGGGCCCGTGCGGTCCCTGCAGTGAGATCCACTTTGACCGGATCGGCGGCCGCAACGCGGCCCACCTCGTGAACATGGACGACCCGGACGTGCTTGAGATCTGGAACTTGGTGTTCATGCAGTTCAACCGCGAGGCCGACAAGTCGCTCCGCCCGCTTCCCGACAAGCACATTGACACGGGCATGGGCTTTGAGCGCCTTGTGCTGATTCTCCAGGACGTGCGCTCCAACTACGACACGGATGTGTTTGCGCCGCTCTTTGCCCGCATCCAGGAGATCACCGGCAAGCGGCCGTACAGCGGCAAGTTTGGCGACGAGGACGCGGACGGGATCGACACGGCGTACCGTGTCTTGGCCGACCACGTGCGCACGCTCCTGTTTGCCATTGCCGATGGCGGCGTGCCCAACAACGAGGGCCGTGGCTACGTGCTCCGCCGCATTCTCCGCCGCGGTGCCCGCTACGCCCGCAAGTACATGGACTACCCGATCGGCAAGTTCTTCTCCCAGTTGGTGCCCACGTTGGTGGAGCAGATGGAGGAGATCTTCCCGGAGTTGCGCATCAACCTCACCACCATCCAGGAGGTGCTCGACGACGAGGAGGCGCTGTTCTCCCGCACCCTTGACCGCGGCGAGAAGTTGTTTGAGCAGTATGCCGCGGCGGCCCTGAAGACGCCCGAGCAGACGCTTGCCGGCCGCGACGTGTGGCGCTTGTACGACACGTATGGCTTCCCGGTGGACCTCACGGAGTTGATGGCCCAGGAGCGCCAGTTGAAGATCGACGAGGCTGGGTTTGAGGCGGCCCGCCAGGCGTCGCTCGAGGCCTCCAAGGGCGGCAAGAAGACCAAGGACGAGCAGATCAAGTTGGACGTGCACGCCTTGAAGGAGTTGGAGAGCGTCAAGCCGACGGTTGATGGCCCCAAGTACGACAGCGTGCCGTCCACCAAGTCCACCGTGGTGGCCTTGTACAACGGCAAGGAGTTTGTCGAGAGCGTGGAGACCGGCAGCGAGGTGGGCGTGCTTCTTGACTCCACGCCGTTCTACGCAGAGAGCGGTGGCCAGGAGTACGACACCGGCAAGCTCGAGGCCGAGGGGCTTGTGTTTGCCGTGTCCAACGTCCAGGCCTACGGCGGGCACGTGCTCCACACCGGCACGGTGGTTGAGGGCACGCTCAGCAAGAACCTGGCGGTGGTGGCGACGGTGTCCATGGACCGCCGCACGCCCATCAAGAGCAACCACACCGGAACGCACGTGTTGAACTACGCTCTCCGCGAGGTGCTTGGAGACGGCGTGGACCAGCGTGGGTCGCTTGTGGCTCCTGAGAAGCTCCGGTTTGACTTTTCCCACAAGCAGGCGCTTTCGCTCAAGGAGGTGGAGGCGGTGGAGGTGCTGGCCAACCAGTACATTGATGCCAACCACCAGGTGTACGCCGAGGATGTGGAGTTGGCCACGGCCAAGGGCATCAACGGCTTGCGCGCGGTGTTTGGCGAGACCTACCCCGACCCGGTGCGCGTGGTGCTGATTGGTGTGTCGGTGGCGGACCTTGTGGCCGACCCGTCCAACCCCAAGTGGCACCTGTACTCGGTGGAGTTCTGCGGCGGCACCCACGTGGGCCGCACGCGGGAAATCCGCAAGTTGGTGCTTGTGGAGGAGAGCGGCATTGCCAAGGGCATCCGTCGTGTGGTGGCGGTGCTGGGCTCGGCGGCGGCCGAGGTGCAGGGTCTTGCGGCGCAGATGGGTGCGGAGTTGGACACGCTTGCGGCGCAGCCGTTTGGCGATGCCAAGACGGCGCGGGCAAAGGAGTTGGGGCTTGCGCTCAACCAGGCCCACGTGCTGATTCTCGACAAGGCCAAGTTGAAGGAGAAGTTTGGCAAGATCGACAAGGCCATCAAGGACGAGGTGAAGCGGGTGCAGAAGGAGGAGATCAAGCAGGTGACGGATGCGGTGGAGCAGGGCTTTGAGAAGAACTCCAAGTTTGTGGTTGCGGCCGTGCCCATTTCCGCCAACGCCAAGGCGGTCACCGAGGGCATCAACTTGGTCAAGAAGGCTCACAAGGACCTGGTGTTGTATTTGTTGGCGGGCACCGAGGGACGTGTGGCCCACGGCTGTTATGTTGGCGATGCTGCTGCTGCCAAGGGCGTGGAGGCGGTCAAGTTGGCGGAGGCGGTGAGCAAGGTGGTGGGGGGCAGAGCCGGTGGCAAGGGCAGCGTGGTGCAGGGCATGGGTGAGCACGCCGACAAGGCGGCCGAGGCGGTGGAGGCGGTGAGAAAGTTGTTGGAGGAGGTGTTGTAGGTGTAGCGAGTGGATGTGAATACAGTGTTTTGGCTTCGAGTGCGGGTGTGCGGGTTGGTGACGAGTGCGGGTTGGTGACGAGTGCGGGGTGGCTGCGAGTGCGGTGGTATCCACTCGTGGTCCCGAGGCCCGTTGTCGAGTTGCCCAACCCGATAACACGCTGCCGGTCCCATTGTGCCAACTTACACCGTGTAATCACTACATGCCCAAACCCTGGCGCACGCTCTCCCGCACCTGCCGCTCGAACTCGGCACGGTTGTCCCGCCACAACTTGCACGCGTCGATGTTGGCCCCGCTCTCCGGGTTGGGTTCTGCCAACATGCTCATGACACTGAGCAAGATCTTCTCGATGCTCTGCACCGGCAGCCACCGCTCCTCCGGCCGCTCGTACTGGTTGGGGTCCTCGCCAGGCGCGTGGAGAATCAGAATGCACACACCACCATCGGCATACACGTTGGGGTGGAGGAGCGGCGGCGTGAACTTCATTGTGGGCGGTGCAAGCGGGTAGTCCTTGGGGAAGGTGAGCACGGCCGGAAACACGCCGTTCTCGTACGGCGTGTCGGGCGGCCCCTCGAGATAGCACTCCCACACAAAGAGATTGTCTTCCGAGAGCGGTCCTGCCACGATGCCCTCCGGCGGGTCGCGCGAGAGCTGCTTGTACTCGGTAAGGAGCCGCCGTTGCGCGGTGGATCTGGGCGGCATGGGAAGAGATGAGTATGTGCAATCACGTGGAAGCGCATGGAACACCGGAACGGACCAGGGTGGGGCTTCTCTGGGAATCGTGCATGCCTACCCGTGCAGGGCGCCGGTCCTGGGGGGTGTCTCATCCCCCGTGGCCTAGTAGTTCGCGGCGGCCCCGGGCAGCTGCCCAGCCCTCGCATTTTTTGATGGTTCCGCCCACGTGCACCACACGGATCACGGCTGCCCGGCCGCCCACCTCCCGAGCCATGGCCAACGCTCCGCACACCATGCGGTACAGCTCCCGGCTGGTGCGGATGATGCCTGTCAGGGTTGCCGGCGAAAAGTACTTGACGACAAACAGGGCACAGGCTCCTGCCCCCACCCCACCAAAGAGCTCCTCCACAAGCGCCCGCACAAGCTTGACAAACGTCTGTGCCGTGACCCCTGTCTGAGCCGCCACGGCCGCCGGTGTCGGGGCCACGCCGGGGTACACCACGTCGAACACGAGGTAGCGCGACTTGAGGCGCACCATGCAGAGAAGCGATGAGGTGCGTGGAAAACGGTTGCACTTGCAATGGCGCTTCTGGAGGTGAACCGGGCCCGGTGGCAGCGTCCGGGCGAGGAGGAGCGCGCACGGCTTGCCGAGTCGACGGCAGCCGCTCTAAACAGCATCGTTGTGGCTGCCACAGCTCCGGTGGCGGTGCCGGCGAGTTCGGTCTCGGTGGTGTCTTCGGGCGAGACGACCCACCGCGTGGAGGTGGTGGAGGCAGCCCGGGACCCGTTGCTCCCGCGGGAGTTCAAGGCCAAGAAGGCGCGGCATGCCGAGGCCGAAGCCCCGGCGCCGATTGTCCGTGCGCCGGCCGCACCGGTCCTGGATGAGGTTCGTCGGGAGTGGAAGATTCCCAAGGTGGAGTCGCGCTGGCGAACGGGAGTGGCGGAGGAGCGGAGAGGCGGCGAGGTGAACGCCGCAGCATTTGCCAGTCTTGCCGATGCGTTGGTGGAGGCTGAGGATCGAGCGCGGGAAGAGATCCAGGACCGGGTCCGACAGCGGGAGGCAGCAGCAGCAGCGGCAGCGGCAGCAGCGGCGGCGGCGGAACCCCCCGCGGAACCGCCCTCAGCCTCCAGCGAACACGACCGGCGGCGGCAGCGGCGGGAAGAGATGAAACGCCGGATGGAAGCCGCTCGCCAGGAACGCAACACCTAACCCCGATGAATCGCCGGATGGAAGCCGCTCGCCAGGAACGCAACACCTAACCCCGATGCTCAACCACTTGGCGTCCATGACAATATATACCTACTTGTTGGCACGTCTCTGCTTCACGGCGTCGGCCAATTCCTTCAACATCACCTCGGTGGTTTCCCAGCTGACACACGCATCGGTGATGCTCACGCCGTACTTCAACCCGGCCTTGCCCTCGGCAGGCACCTTCTGGGCACCCTCGTTGATGTTGCTCTCAATCATGACACCAATGATCTTGTCCTCGCCGGCCGCCAACTGCTCGGCAACACTGGAGGCCACCTTGGGCTGGTTGCGGAAGTCCTTGTTGGAGTTGCCGTGCAGGCAGTCCACCATGAGCACGCCGCCCTCGGGAAGCTGCTTCTTGGCATCGGCCACGCTCTCCGCGTCGTAGTTGGGGCCCTTCTTGCCACCGCGAAGCACAACAAAGCAGAGATCGTTGCCCTTGGTGGTGGTGATGGCAGCAAGACCGTCCTTGGTGACACCCATAAAGTGGTGGCCCTTGGAGGCCGCCTGGACAGCGTCCACCGCCACCAGGAGAGTGCCGTCGGTGCCGTTCTTGAACCCGATGGGGAAGGACAAGCCCAGAGCAAGCTCGCGGTGGAGCTGGGACTCGGTGGTGCGGGCACCAATGGCGCCGAACAGAAGAAGGTCGGCGAGGTACTGCGGCGAGATGGTGTCGAGCATCTCCAGGGCAATGGGCACACCGAGGTCCGTGAGCTTGACAAAGAGCTCGCGCGAGAGAGCAAGACCCTTGTTGATGTTGAACAGGTTGTCCACGTCGGGGTCGTTGATAAGGCCCTTCCACCCCACGGTGGTTCTGGGCTTCTCGAGGTAGGCCCGCATGATCACCAAGAGCTCGCCCTTGAGCTCGGCCGCAAGCTTCTTGAGCCGGGCGGCGTAGTCCAAGGCAAGGTCGAGGTCGTGGATCAGACACGGTCCCACCACCACCATCAACCGGTCGTCCTTGCCGTGGATGATGTCGGCCGCTTCCTTGCGGGCCTCCACGGCGGTTCTGAGCAGCTGCTTGGAGGCAGGCACCTGCTGCGAGAGAAGCGCGGGCAGCACCAACGGCTGGTAGGCAAGAATGCGCACGTCGTCGAATTCCTCCGGCGCGGGGGTCGTCAGCATGCTGCGGAAGAGAGAGGACATGGAGTGGGGTCTGGAAACGTGGGCTGGAAAATACGTCACTTTTTATTTTTTCCGTGACTCATCCTGTATTCAGTTCTAGGGCTGGGTCAGTTCTTGGTGGCGGTTGGTGGCGGCACGCTGGGACGGGTGTACTCCGGCGCAGGCGTGTCGTTGTTGATGGCGGCGTCGGTGCCCTCACGGTACGCCCCGGTGTAGTCCTGCTGCGGAGTCTGGTACTGCTGCGGAGTCTGGTACTGCTGCTGCTCCGGTGTTTCGTACTGGTACTGCTGCTGGTACTGCTGCTGGTACTGCGGGTCGGGGGCCTGCTGGTAGGTCTGTTCCGGGTACTGCTGGGAGTAGTCGGGCTGCTGGTAGGTTTGCTGGGGGTACTGCTGGGTGTAGTCGGGCTGCTGGTACACCTGCTGGGTTGCCACCTTGTTGCGGCGGCGCTTCATGTAGAACCACGCCAAGTACACGGCAAGAAGCACGGGCACCAACACGACAAACAAGATCCAGCGGTACTTGTACCAGTTGCTGCGGTTGCGGTAGTAGCAGCGGCCGTACGAGTTGCAGTAGTAATAGGTCTGGCGAGCAACGAGCGTGGGCATGAAGAAGTGGGAGCAAACGCGCAACCCAGGGGCTTGGCAGCGAGGCGTTGTTTTGGAGCATGCAGCACGCGCCGCGGCGCACGTGCACAGCCGCACGTGCGCAGCGTCATCGCGCATGTGACGGCGATGAGGCAGATGAGGTGGAGGCTTGGTGGAGTGTGGGAGGGGACGGTGGCCATTGGCGGCTAGTGGGGGTTGGCAGAGCGACACAGACAGCCGGTGCAGGCTAGGGTGCGACACAAGCAGCCGGTGGAGACGTGCGAGTGCACGTCGAGCTCCCAGGCGGAATGCCGCGGCTGGGGCAGGCTCGGTGGGTTGGAGTACTTGGGCGATGCGCGGGACTTTGGAGGGTGGACGACGGGCAGGTGGTGGGTCATTAGACGGTGCAGAAGAAGAGAAGGATGGAGGGGCTCGCCACTGGCAGTGTCATCGGACCATGTTTGGGTCTCGCCACCACAGCTAACTCCGCCGGCCTTAGGGTCGCTCGGCGATACTCGGCAACAAATACGAGTCGGTTAGAAGGTTTGGGGGAGCCCGGGGGACCAGAACAAGGGGGGGCGCACACGACCAACCGCGGGCGTTGACCGAGGAGCCAGCCATTGCGCCCCAAAGCGACTCTCGCCCAGCTCTCGCCACCGCTCGAAACCACAACACTTCGGACTTGGTCATGTGCAGGCCACGACAAGCAGCCTGCAAGGGCAGCAAGCATACGCACACGGAAGGGAGACGGGGCTGCACCCATTCCAGGGAGCTGCTGGTGCCGTAACGGAGTTAGTGGGCGGTGGCGCGGGGACAAGGAGCAGCGGCGGCGGGCGGGGACAAACTGTGAATTACAACTAGTAGCTATCGGTGCGCACCGGGACGTGGTCGCCATCGGCAATGATGCCGCGGTAGGCGGGCTGCGGGTAGTCGGCCTGGAACGAGTGGGCGTCGTCCTGGGGCGCTTCGTAGTTCTTGTAGGTGGCATCGGCAACCCCCGAGTCGGGGTCAAAGGCATCGACAAGAGCGTTTCTCTTGGAGCGGCGCGAGTAGATCCAGCCACCCACCGCAATCAACGCCGCGGGGATAAGCAAGAGGAACAACAACCACTTGAGCTTGTCCCACGAGGACTTGGACTTGACGTACACAGCCTCCGTCACCACCACAACCTTGGACACGGGATGGACAGCAGGCATAGTGGAATCGATGAGCGTCACAAGAAGAGCAAGGGTCAGGCAGACGCGCTACGGGGTACGGCAGCGAGGGCGGGCGGGGTGCGGCTTAGCGGGCACGCGCCAGCACGCGCGGGTAAACGCGGGCACAGGGTTCGCGGAGCTACGATCTGCGGGGTGCACGGGTGGGCGGCGCCCACGTGCATGTCATGTGACGCTGCACACGTGACCGGGTCTGGGCGGGCAACCTTTGTCTGCACGCGGATCAACGCCTTGCAGCCGGCATGTAGAGCGTGTTACCACACACATCTCGGAGAGCGGAAACGCAACCGGTGAGTCGCGCCTGGCAGCCGCCTGCGTCCTGCCGATCCGCGTCGCCTTCGGACCAGCTCCCGAATGGAGCTGGTGGTGCGTCGAAAATGTAAACACAGTAGCAGATCTCCTCCGGAGTCGATACCTCAGCCGAGGTTGCAGCGGAGGGGCTACCACATGGTCCGCGGGGCTCCGCGAGATAAGGCTGGTTGCCGGGTGGGTTCCCGGGGCAGCCGGCGGGCCCATAGTTGTCAGGAAGTGGCACATTGTCTCCCCGTTTGAGAACGCCTCGTTGCCCTCTTGTCCCAGTTGGGCACAGGTTTTGCACGGCCCCTTCGAGGCTTAGGCGGTGCTGCTACCACCCTCCAGCGCCTACTCCTAGCAACTGGCGGTTGGCCGATGCCGTGAGCTGCACGATGTCGCACAGCGCTGCAATTCGCTGCACGTTGCTGCAAATCTTAGCTTTATGCAGCAGCTTTTGCAGCGGAATGCGGTAAGGGGTATTGCCTAATCCGTCGGCTAAGCAGTCTTGCATGAACTCCGCCGCCGCGCTCCGCCCGTAGTTCCGTTACCGTCTACGACGACACCCGCTAGCGCCATTGTGCCGTACTCCGCCATAGCCGCCTCTCCACGTCGTCTGCAAACACTCCTAAGACGACAATGCTACCCGAGGCGGGCGCCATAGCCCGCTGTGCCGATAGGTCTTGTTGCTGCCCCCAACCGCTTGTCACCCCGCCAACCGGTCCGCCATACCGGGCACAAACACCACCCAGGCACGCCCTCCTATGACGTATTGCGCCTGCCTGATTGGGCGGACGCAATCACTACGGCGAACAGAACATCGCTGGAGATTTTGTAAGGCGCATACGCCTGCAGGCGCAGCACAAAGACTAAATTACAACAATAACGCGTTTGTGCTGAGCGAAAGCCAACACGCAACACCTTGAAACGGCCGCCGGAAGGCAACCTTGCTCCGAGCTAGATCCCTCCACCCCACCACCACCCGTCTATTCAAGCCCGGCCCCAGATCCTCCACGCCTCGACACGGGCTCTGCCCGGCTAACCCAATGCCAAGAACAGGCTGCAGGCTTCGGCTTTCGAAAGGTTTCCACGGGGCGGAGATGAGCCGCCGCGCATGCGCGTGCATGCAGAAGGCACGGTCCGCATTGCATTGCATCGGCGGCGCGCACCACTTCTCAGCAGATATCATCATGTTTTGCCGTCATATCGCCGCAGCGTAGGTTCCGTGCCCCCTTGCCCGGCGCCACCAGGGTATATAGCGCTGCCAAACCCCAACGTGGACCCTTTTTTCTCTCCCACCTAACCCGTGTGTGTGTTGCTTTCATTCGTTTTAAGCTACCCGCAACAACACCATGCGTTTCGTTCAGGCTGCTGCTGTTCTCGCCGGCTCCGCCGCCGCCCTTCTGGCTGGCCCCTTCACCAACTCCAGCTCCTCCAGCTTGAGCACCGTTGAGGACATCACCACCACAATCACCGACGTGGTGACTGCTACCGACACCACCACCCGGACCGTTGGCACCTTGACGGTGTACACCACGGTGTACGTCACCGCCGGCCAGCTCAAGAAGCGCGCTGAGGAGCACGTCACCGCCACCACCACCGCCATCGCCACCCAGGACGTCTACGACGTGGTCACCTCCACCATCTACGTGACGGTGAACCCCAGCGACTTGACGTCTGCCACCAGCACCAGTGCCGCTGGCTCCGAGACTGGCTCCGAGACCGGCTCCGCCGGCTCCGCCACCGCCTCTGGTTCTGCCTCCCTTTCTTCCGTGTCCGAGACGGGCTCTCCTTCTGGCCCCCACACCACTGTGGTGACCATCACCCTGTGCTCCGCTGGCAAGTGCACCGAGGTCCCTGAGACCACCGGTGTCACCGTGGTGACCTCTACCCACGAGGGCACCGTCACTGAGTACACCACCTACTGCCCGCTTACCGGCCACACCTCCACCGCCACTGAGGACGACGAGACCACCACCGTGGTCACCATCACCCTGTGCGCCGGCGGCGTGTGCACCGAGAAGCCTGAGACGACTGGCGTCACCGTGGTCACCGAGACTCACGAGGGCACCGTCACGGAGTACACCACGTACTGCCCTCTCACCGGCCACACCACCACCACGGTTGACGAGGAGACCACCACCGTGGTCACCGTCACCCTGTGCTACGAGGACAAGTGCAGCAAGACCAAGGTCACCACCGGTCTTACCGAGGTCACCTCGACTCGCGAGGGCACTGTCACCGTGTACACCACCTACTGCCCGCTCACCGGCACCACGCCCGTGACTCCCTCCGTGCCCACCACCGTGCTCTCCGGCACGGTGTGCATCGACGACGAGTGCGTCGCCACCACGATCACCACCGGTGTCACCGTGGTGTCCACCGTCTCCGAGGGCACGGTGACCGAGTACACCACGTACTGCCCCCTCACCGGCGCCGAGACCTCCACCCCCACGCCCCCCGCTGGCCCCGGCCTGCTTGTGCCCACCACCATCACCTCCACTGTCGTCCACCCCACCACTGTGATCACCACTAGTGCGTGCGAGACGTGCTCTGAGGAGACGGTCACCACCGGCGTCACCTACGTGCCGGTCACCACCGGCGGCGAGGTGCTGTCGGTGCCGGTGTACACGGCCGAGAGCGAGACCACCTACCTCACCACCTTCGTCACTGTGGCTGTCACCTCGTCTGCGGCCACTCCGGTGGAGCTGGAGACGGCCGCCACCCCCACCACCTTGGCCACGGCCTCGACCGGTGTGGTGGTGGTGCTGACCCTGGCGGTGCCTGCCATCCAGACTGGCGGTGCCGCCGGCTTGGCCGTGCCGTGGTTGCTTGCCGGTGCCGTCTTGTTGTTGTAAACTACTTTGTTCCCGTGCTTGTGGACCCTCTGAGCTGGAGATACCCCAGAGGACGTTATAGACCAGAGATACACAAGCCATGCCAGACGCGTTGCGCGCCCCGGGCTGGCCGGCGCCCAAGCTCCTCGTGTATGCTTTTGCCGGCGCTGCGGCTGATCATATATGACAATGCAGGCGTTGTGGCTTGGGGATTCGCGCCTTGCACAACCGGCTTGCCCTTTTCGGAAGGTGCGTGTCGATCAGGTACGGATTTGCCGTGCCCAAAGCGGGAGCAAGCCCGGACTGTTCGGGACAGCCGCACGCCCAGGACCTTTGGCAACAGCCACTGTGCGTGGGTTTCGTGGTGCCTGCCCGGGGAGACGTCCACCGGCAGCCAGGCGGCTGTTTGCTCCAAACACACGCACCGGCGGGAAGCGGGGAACCGCCAGCTTCATGCATCTCTCTGGAGCACTAGCAAAGCGGGGACGCCGTCAACGTGCTGCCGGTAGACATACGAGGAAGGCTGCAGCCGAGACGCAGCCGCCGAACTCTGCATGGGCTCCGTATAAATGCTTGTGTGCCTTCGGTGCCACCTCGGAGGCCACCAAAACTCGTATGTTGCACGGCCAGGACGCAATCCGGAGCAACACCCACGTGCTAGCATTGGCCTGCTGGCGCGTCTTTAGAGCCACGGGGCACGGGGTGGTTGGATGTTTAGCGCAACCGGAAGGATGCATGCAGTCCTGGAGGGTGTGGAGCTCCGCGCGCAGCGCTAGTGGATAGAGCAGAGCCGCGCTATGCACGGCTGGAACGTCGTCACCCCGATGCCTCTATGACGTGTCATCCCGTGGTGGCTGGTGACAGCACTCTGCGTGCGCCGTGGACGTCGCCCTGCCGCCGTCGCCGATTCTGCTGCACTGTTCCCCGCTGCAAGAGACCCTTATCTGGGCCAGTCCAATCCGGGTGACCGCAGACCCACAGGAACGGCGTTGGACACACCGGCTCTACGCAGCCGGCACCGGCCGATATCGCTGCGCTGCGCTAGGCCACACCTACAGATGCATATGTAGACTCGCGCCAACCAGCTCTCTAGCGTCTCTCTGCTTTAAATGCCCTCGGCCAAGGGTGTGGCTGATATCGTACAAGTCTTACCCACCCACACAAGCACCAATCAGAGCCCCACGTTGCCTGTGTGGCGCCGTCGTTTTAGTGCCCGCATGCATATCTGCACTCGTTATCTTGGGCAAAGTGGTCGTGACCATTAGCCAACGAGGCCCACACCCTCCATAGGCCAGACAAACGCATCTCCTCGGGAACCCCCTTCCGACGCTGCGTAGTATAAATAGCCCTCCTTCCAACACCGGCGTAGCGTACCCAACAGTGCTATCGTGAATGGAGTCGCAGCAGTTTGAGAACAACCTCCAGCTGGTCACGCTGCACCCCCTCTCCCTCACCGAGGTGGCCCGTGGGTTGACCAGCAACCAGAAGTTCAGCTTCTTGGAGCGGATCGGCCATGCCGGGTTGGAGTCCTTTGACGACATCCCCGCCGGGTCGGCGTACCTCCTTGCCAAGCTTTCCGAAATGCCCACGGGGCTTGCGTTGGCCATCTTGGCCGAAGCCAAGGACTACCACGACGACGACGCCAACTTTCCCGCCGATGCCTGGGACACCATTGTCGAGGTTCTTGCCGAGCACCCGCTGGAGTACAGCACGGTCGATGAGTACGAGGCGGCCATGGCCAAGGGCGGCTCCACCCCCAAAGTCGTGTCCCAGTTGGAGGCCACCTTCAGCGGCACCGCGCCGGATGAAAAGAACATCAATGGCGCGTTTTTGGAGAAGGTCGAGCAGGAGCTGGGAGAGTTCATCGAGGACTGGGAGTTCCGCGCCAAGGTCGAGGCGGTGTTGATCCACCACCACTCCCCGTACCCGCAGGTGCGCTCGGTCACCGAGCCGTTCGACGACCCCACCATCCCAGTGGAGACCTTCCGTTCGTACCTTCTCCTCTTTATCTGGGTGATCATCAGCTCCGGTGTCAACGAGTTCTTCAGCCACCGCATGCCGTCGATCGGCATTGGCAGCAGTGTTGTCCAGATGTTTCTCTACCCCTGCGGCAAGTTCTTGGAGTATGTTCTTCCCACCCGCGTGTTCACCATCCGTGGCAAGCGGTTCAGCTTCAACCCCGGACCGTGGTCCTTCAAGGAGCAGATGTGGACCAGTGTTTGCATCCTGACTGCAGCCGGCACCACCTATGCCCTGTACAACTTGTACACGATGAAGATGCCCATGTTCTACAACTTGGAATGGGCAGGGCGGTTTGGCTACCAGATCTTGCTCACGCTCCTGACTCAGTTCATGGGCTACGGCTTGGTGGGCATCTGCCGCAAGGTGTTGGTGTACCCGCCGCGCGCCATCTGGCAGCAACTCCTTCCCACGGTTGCGTTGAACCGCGCCTTGCTCTCGCCCGAGAAGCGCGAGAACATCCATGGGTGGCGGATCCTGCGGTACAACTTCTTCTGGATTGCCTTTGGCGGCATGTTTCTCTACTTCTGGATCCCCAACTACTTGTTCCAGAACTTGCTGTGGTTCAACTGGATGACGTGGATTGCCCCGGACAACTTCAACCTCACGGTGGTGACGGGCTCCTACTTTGGCTTGGGTCTCAACCCCATTTCCACCTTCGACTTGAACATGTTTGGCAACTCGCCGTTTGTCACGCCGTGGTCGGTGATGGTGACCATGTTTATGGGCCAAGCGTTGGGCTTTATCATCATCATTGCCCTCTACTACTCCAACTACAAGTGGACAGCCTACCTCCCGCCCAACGCCAACTCGTTGTACGCAAACACCGGCAAAAAGTACAAGGTGCTGAAGGTGGTGAACAAGAACATGTTGCTTGACGAAGCCAAGTACCAAGCCTACTCCCCGCCGTACTACTCGGCCGCCAACTTGTTGGTCTACGGCTCCACGTTTGCCCTGTTCCCGTTCCTGTTCTGCTACATGCTCTACGTGGAGTGGCGTGGCATCAAGTCCCTGTTCATCCTGTTGTACAAGACTGTGCGCAACACCAAGCGCTCCAACTTTACCGACTTCAAGGACCCCATGCTGCGGATGATGGCCAAGTACCCCGAGGTGCCCGACTGGTGGTTCCTTGTAATCTTGATCATCCTGATTGTGTTGGCCATTCTCTGTGTCGAGTTGTACCCGACCGAGACGCCTGTGTGGGGTATTTTCTTTGCCCTTGTGTTCAACTTCATCTTCTTGATTCCCCTTGGCTTGCTTCTGGCCACCACCACTTATGGGTTTGGTCTCAATGTGTTGGTGGAGTTGCTTGTGGGCTACATGATTCCCGGCAACGGTCTTGCCCTCATGTTCATCAAGGCGTTGGGCTACAACATCGACGGCCAGGCTGACAACTACATCAGTTCGCAAAAGACTGCCCACTACACCCAGGTCCCTCCTGTGCCTCTTTTCCGTGGCCAGTTGATCTCTACAGTGGTCCAGTGCTTTGTGTCGTTGGGTGTCATCAACTGGCTGTGGGCCAACATCGAAGGCATCTGCACGCCCGACCAGAAGCAGCACTTTTACTGCAACGGCACAATCACGTTCTACTCCTCGTCGGTGATTTGGGGTGTGATTGGCCCCAAGCGTGTGTTTGGTGGCTTGTACCCGGTGCTCAAGTACTGCTTCCTCATCGGTTTCCTTCTCTTCTTCCCTGCGGCTGCGTTCCACCATTGGGGTCCCAAGAAGTGGACTCGCTACTTCCAGCCGCTCTTGGTGTTGGGTGGCATGCTGTCGTTTGCGCCCAGCAACCTCCTGAGCTCTTTCCCGAGCTTGTACTCCACCTATGCCTTCATGGTGGTGATTCGCAAGCGGTACTCGGCGTGGTGGAGCAAGTACAACTACGTGTTGCTGCTGGGGTTGAACGCTGGGATTGCGCTTCTGGGGATCATCATCTTCTTTGCCGTGCAGTACCACCCCAAGGACATCAGCTGGTGGGGCAACAACGCGTACCTGGCGGGGATCGACTTCTACGGCGGCCAGTTGCTGCGGTTGGACGTGGCCGATCTTCCCAACGGATACTTTGGCCCCGAGATTGGCCACTTCCCGTAGACCGGGCAGTGGAGAGGTCTGTAGTTTCTCTGTTGTGAAGTATTTTGTTCTCTCCACGCGCCGCGGTAGCAGCTTCTCAGTTTTCCCAAACAGGAACCACTCCACAAGCTGCCGCATGCGGACGGCCGAATCCGGACCGACCGGCGTTTTCTTTCGCTTCCCCACAAAAACCACCCGCCCAACATGCTGACGATCTCGATTGAGATCCAGATTCCCCGGAGCGACCCGGTGGTGGCCGTGGTGCCGCCCACCGAGGATGTGTCCGACCTCAAGGTGTCGCTCGAGGCAGTCCGCCGCACTGCCAAGTACACCCAGTTCCGCTTGGAGTACCGCGGCAAGCCCTTGGCCGGCCCGGTCGGCGAGGCGTTGAAGGCGGCGGGTGCGCCCGAGGCCGACGAGTACAAGGTGCTGATGGTGGAGACGCCGTACACGCTCCAGGGGGTGTACGACCAGTTGATCCGTTTCCGGCAGACGGCCGGCATTGCTTCCAGCAGCGAGTTTGGCGTGGGTGTTGGTCCCAGCCGCATTGGCTTGTTGGAGTTGAGCGATGTGGACACGGCCAAGGATGCAGAGAAGGAGGCGGCCGCGAAGGCGGAGAAGGAGGCGGAGAAGGCGGAGAAGGAGGCGGAGAAGGCGGAGAAGGAGACAGAGAAGGCCGAGACCAAGGCCGCGTCCGAGTCTGCCCCCTCTACCGACTACTCCTCCCTTGTCGTTCCCTCGCTTGAGGCCACTCCCATCGCTGCTCTTGCCACCACGTCTGCCTCTCCGTTCGTGCCCACCCTCCGTTCCGTCGGTCTCAGCGCCTACTCGCCGGTGCCGCCGCAGCGCAAGGGCCACGGAGACCTTGCGTACCTCCAGGCCGTTACTCTTGAGGACGAGACGCTCCACATCACCGCCTCGGTGACGGGCTTCTACGTGAACCGGTGCCTGCTGCACACGTTCAACCCCACCATCAAGACCAGCGAGAAGGGCGTCTCTCTCAAGGCGTCCACGCTTGAGGACCTCGTGGGGTTGGCATCCCGCGGGTTTGCCCAGGCGGTGGCCACCAACAACGCAGCCGCCAGAGCCACGCCCCCCGAGACGTACCTCCCGGCTGCCACCGGCCTGCTTGCTGCCCCGTGGATCGCCAAGCCGGACTCCATCAAGGCCGACCCGCTGCGGATCCAGGCATTGGCATACGGCTATGGCGTGGACGCCGGGGACTATGCGCGCGAGTGGAACGAGGAGATCCAGGCGCTTGTCACGCTTGAGTGCGAGGACTTTTCCAACCGCCTTGGCCGCGAGCGGATCCTTGTCAAGACCGGCAGCGACTTCACGGCCGCGTGTGTGCGCACTGCAGTGGAGGTGGTGGAGGGCAGCATTCCTCCCATGAACCCGGAGAGCGGCGAGGAGGAGAAGATCTTCCTCCGCAACAACATCTTCTATCTGTTTGCCAACGACGAGAGCGGGCAGTTTGCCGAGACTGGCGGCGATGCGGCCGCGCGCTACGCGGTGGCCAAGGACCTTGCCCTGGTGCGCCAGTTGAACCGGCTCCCCCCGACGGTGTTGCACTTGGCCACCACCATTGTGGACTATGGTGGCGAGCGGGTGGTGTGCCAGGCTCCTGTGCCCGGCATCTTCATGGAGGAGAACGGCGCGGAGATTGTGTATGGCGCTGAGCTTGGCAACAGCACCATCAAGACGGACGAGGAGTTTGACAAGGCGGTCGAGGGCATTGCCGAGGCGTTCCACTTGAAGAAGCACACCGCCACGGCGCAGGACGGCACCGGCGAGATCCGGCTCCTGAAGGAGACCAAGGGTTTGCGGGGCACCGATGGCCGCTTGTATGTGATTGATCTCTTCCGCACCACGCCCTTGGACATTGAGTGGTTGGAGGGGGCGGAGTACCCGCACCAGCAGCCGGTGTTGCGCCACGAGGCGGTGGCTGAGTGGTGGCGCCGCCAGGTGGTGTTGCGCATGAAGGAACACGGCGAGGAGGTGGAGGGCGAGGACGGCAAGAACACCTTGGTGGTGGACGCCGCGTCGGTGGCGCTCAACCCGGACGCCTTCAGCGACCCGGGGGCCAGCGAGAAGGACAAGGAGGAGGTGCGCGAGGCGCTGCGGTTTGTGCAGGTGTTGGTGAAGGAGTTGGTGGAGGAGGTTGCCAACGGGAGTGTGCTTGCGCCGATCGACGGCAGACACCTCACCAACATGATGCACAAGGCGGGCATCAACATGCGGTACTTGGGGGCCGTGGTGGCGGCAGCCGAGGCGCTCGAGGAAAAGACACCCACCAGCACGGCCTTGGTGCGGGTGGCGGTGCAGGAGATGGTGGCGCGTGCCGCCAAGCACGTGTTGCGTGGGTGGTGGCGCTCGGTGCCGTGTGCCTTCCACAGCGCGGTGGCGGTGCACCTTGTGAACTGTCTTGTGGGTGGGGACGTGAGCCCCCAGCCGGTGCTTGCTGTGGATGCAGCCTTGGTGGAGGCGTACGGGGCTGCTGCTGCGGTCAAGGCGATTGCGGACGTGACCGCGAAGCTGCTTGCCGAGACGATTGGGGCCCAGGTGCTGCTTCGGTTCAGACACCAGCTTGCGGAGTACCACGTTGTTCCCGAGGTGCTTCTCCGCGAGGTGTCGCTCAAGGCGGGTCTCCAGTGGACTGCCCGGGAGTACGGCTTCACGGCCGAGCGGTTTGCGGAGCTCCACCCGGCCCCGAAGGCGCCGGCCCTGGCCAAGAAGGGCAAGAAGCAGACGGTCGCCAGGGTGGCGCGCACCACTGTGTTCACCACGGAGGATCTTCTTGCCGTGGTGCCGCTTGTGAAGGACTCTGTGTTCAAGTCCACGGTGGTGGACGACATTGCGGCGGCCGCCGCGCAGCAGATGGCCTCGGAGGAGACGCAGCTGCACGGGCTTGTGCTCCACCAGGAGTTGGTGCTGGTGTACGAGCAGATCTACGGCAGCGTGCACCGGGAGCTGGCGGGTGCCTACACCCAGTTGCTGACGGTGTTGGCGGGCGTGGGCCGTGCGGAGGGAGCCGCGGAGATGGCGCGGCGGGCGGTGGGCGTGAGCGAGCGGGTGTATGGCCCCGATGCCTACGAAACGCTTCTTGCCTTGTTGAACTGCGGCTTCTTGGAGTACCAGCGGGGGGCGCTCGAGGACCTGTTCAAGGTTTACGGCCGGTTGTTTGCCGACTGGACCCAGGTGTATGGTGGGGAGCACCCGCAGAGCCTCACGTCTGTGAGCAACCTTGCGATGATGGCACACCGGCTGGGGGCCACGGAGGCAGCAGGCCAGTTGTTCCCGCAGGCGCTTGCGTCCACGGAGGCGGTGTACGGCGCGGAGTCGTCGCAGGCGGGCTTGCTCCACCAGCAATACGGCGAGTATCTCCTCGGGAAGCTGTTGTTTGCCGAGGGGTTGGTGGAGTTGGAAAAGGCCGTGGCGGTGTTCAAGGTGAGCGGGGAGGACGAGGAGCGCACCAAGCAGACGGAGGAGTTGGTGGACAAGTTGAAGGGCTACCTTGAACACTTGAAGCAGGCCAAGAAGACCAAGGCCAAGGTGGCGGCTCCGGTGGAGGCACCGAAAAAGAAGCGCGGCAAGAAGAAGAAGGAGGAGCCGCGGGTGGACATGTCGGGCAAGAGTGTCAGCGACGTGATGGCCTTTATCGAGGGCAAGTAGTGTACATAGACGCTGGCCCATGCAAGATTATGCACCCCGCCATGACTCTTTCTTCTCCGAGCGAGCCGGAGGCAACGTGCGCGCACGAGGCGGTGACCTCCCACGCCTTGTACCAGCAGCTTGTGGCGGATCCACTGTACGCAGCGGCTCCCACCAAGCTCTCGGCCGAGACCTACCTGCTCACGGGCTCCACCCTCAGCGGTCCCGGAATGCTAGACCAGCCGTTTGTGTTTCTGCAGGCGGCCGCCCACGAGAACCCGGCAGAACTTGCCACCAACCGATACGTGGCGTTCTACCACGTGGGCAGCCGCTTGTGCGGCCACCAGGGCATTGTCCACGGCGGGCTTCTTGCCACCTTGATGGACGAGTCGCTCTGCCGCTGTGCCTTTGGCATCATGTCCAAGGGCATTGGCGTGACCGCCAAGTTGGACGTCAGCTACCGGGCCCCGACCCACGCCGACCAGCACATTGTGCTCGAGTGCTGGGTGACCGAAAAGGGCACCCGCAAGGTGGTGGTGGAGGGCGAGATCCGCAGCCTCGACGGCACCGTGCTTGTGCACGCCACCTGCTTGGTGGTGGAGCCGCGCTGGGTGGCCCAGCTCCAGCACAAATAATTATACACGCCATCGCCATCGCCTCCTCCCCGCGTCATGGACGCGTCCAAGTACACCCTTCCCGGGGTGATGCACTATCTCCAGCTGGAGTTCTCCAAGATGGAGCGCTACCGAGTCCTCACCAACTTGGAGGTGGCGGAAATGCGAGTGAAGATCACCCGCTTGGAGGGCGAGCGGGCGTCCCTTGAACACGAGAACAGCGTGTTGCGGGCTCGGGTGGCCGAGCTCGAGGGACGGAGTGCTCCCAGCGAGCCGGTGCCGGCAGCTCCCGAGCCGCCGTTGCAGCTGCGGGACTCCCTCCCGCGCGTGATGCGGGAGATCCTCTACCTCCTCAAAGCCCCCACCGTCCACCACTACGACCACCTTGGGCTCAAACTGGACCACGACTTCTTCCCGGTCGACCAGCACACGCCCGAAGAGGTTCTGCAGCGCCTGGAGTTTCTCAGCGAAGAGGACGCCGGCGACGAGCCGCCGCCGTTGGTGGACGAGATGGACGTGGCCACCAGCGACGCCGAGACCATCAGCGAACCACGGCCCCGCCGCCGCGAACCCCCTGTCTCCCAGGGGTCGCCGCTCCAGGTGCTCTCCACCATCAGTGCCACGGCTGTGTATGCCCTGCCCGACCTGCCGTACCTCGTGGCCGCTCTCCCCACCCAGCTCACGGTCTACCGCTTGGACGGTGTTCGCTGGCGCGAGGCGTTTGCCGTGCCCACCACGCCTCTCTACGCCGTGTCTGGCAACTACTTTTACTATGCCCAGGGCTCGGGCATCACGGCAGTGGAGGTTCTTTCCAAAGACACCTCCGATCTGCTTGTGGACCTCCCGCCCGACACCAAGCTGATCAGCTTGGGAGGCTCGTCGCCTCTCACGTTGGCCGCCTCCACCCATGCGGCGGTGCATCTCTTTTCCCACGGCTTGGGCGAGTACACTGCCGGTGCCACCTTGAGCGTGGCGCTGATTGGCGGCGTGCCGGGCGAACGCATTATCGGCGGGTTTGTGGTGGACGACTGCGTGGCGGTGGTGTCGTCCCACCGCGTGGCGCTCTACGACACCCCGCTGGCGCTGGTGGTGTGGACCCAGGCGGCGGCCGAGTTGGGTCTGAAGGAAAACATTGTCGGATGCAGTGTGCACGGCGGCCGTCTTGCGTTCTACACCCACGACGGCGTGGTGGCGTGGATCGATGTGGAGGCGCGCCGCAGCACTGCTTCCATCAATGTCGAGGGCAGCGTTTCCAGCGTGCATGCGGGAAGCACCGGGGTCGTGGTGGCGGTGGGCAACCGACTCGTTCTGTACGACTGGGACTTGAAACCGTTGGGACTGTGGGATGTGGACGTGGTTGGCGGCGTGGTGACCAAAGCCCACGGCGAACCCAAGGGTGGAACGCTTCCCGTGTGGTGCGTCGACGTGGTGGACACGTTGCGGGTGGTGGTTGGAGGAGATGCCGTGAGGGTGTATCCGTTGGCGTAACCGACACGCCTCCCAGCCGGGACGTCCCACTAGAACAGCCAACAGGGTCTTCATGTATATCCTACTCACGCCGTCTTGCGCTTCTTGGCAAAGTACTCCCGCTTTCTTTCGCTCTCCTTCTCCTTGCGCTTTCGCCCCTCCTTCTCCCAAACCTTCACCTTCTCCTGGAGCTTCTCTTCCTTCTTGGCTCTCCGCTTCTCCACCTTGTCGCGCTGCACCGTGGCCACCTTCTGCATCAAGGCCCGCGCCTTGCGCTCGTCTCCGCCCTCCACCACCGCCCGCTTGGCCATGTACGTCTTCTTCTTCTGCTTCCCCATGGCGCTGATCTGCAGCTTGAACGGCAACTCTGCCTGGATGGCCTTGGGCACCTTCAACGGGTTGAATCTCCGCTCCACCCGCTCCACCCCGCCGTACTTGTGGCCCTCCGGCACCGCCAACCCCTGCTCCGCACGAACCGCGCCCGTCAACCGCATGCCCTGCCAGTTGGCCGCGTCGCCCACAAGAAGCGAAGACACCGGGTTGTAGAAGCGCTGGATCTGCACCGGATACCACGTCCGGAGAATGACAATGTCCAGCATGAGGATCTTGTCTTCAAACGTGGCACGGTACTGGCCCTCGGGCTTCAGCAACGCCCGCTTGATTTCGCCTCGGATGCCCGACACCGTCTTGATGCTTGCTCCCTCGAACCGGGCCACTTCCAACGCCAGCAGGAACATGTCGCGGATAAAGGCCGTGTTCTTGAACACCTTGGCCGGGTACCCCACCAACTTGAGCTTCTTGACGATTTCCGTCAGGGCGTTGAGGTCCTCCACCACCCCGGTGGCTGCCACCCGGAACGACCCCGTGGTGATGTTGGCCGCCACGTGCTGGAACCCACAGAACGTGGTGCCGGGCTGCACCAAGGGCCCGTAGAAGGTGGCCAGACAGTAGGCATGCTCGGGGGTGTACTTGAGCATCCGCGTCCGCGTCCGCAGGTCCAGCGTGGTGTACACAGGCATGGTCTGGAAGCGGCGCCACCCGAGCGAGAGAATGAGCGGGTCGTTGGTCTTGAGCACCTTCTTGTGCCACCGGTGCCGCCGCATCCGCACGTTGAGAAACCCAAACCGTTCCTCGGTGGGGAGAAGCCCGCCAACCACAAGCGGGTACTTGGGCGAGAAGTTGGTCACGAGCTCTGGCGTCACCGACTCAAACACAAGCCGGACGTAGGTGCCGGCCATGTAGCCCTCCACACGGGTGCGGGTGGCGTCGTCAAGCGTGGAGTACTCGGCCTCGTTGATCTCGCGCTGCTTGGCCATCTTGGCCTTCTGGAGCTCGTACCATGTGTCGTACTCGCCCTCGGGGTCCGACTCGAGCGTGTCCTCGGCCTCGAACTGGAGCCGGAGCTTTTCCTTCTTTGCGGCAATGGCGTCGCGCGAGTCCTCGGGTGTTTCGGGGGCAGCTTCTTCCTTCTCGAAGTTGGTGAAAGAGGAGGCAGACGAGGCGTCCGACTCGCCGTCCGACTCGCCATCCGACTCGTCTTCATCGCCCTTTTCTCCCTCCCCCTCCTCGAGATCTTCAAAGTCGCCGTACACCTCCTCGTCCCCGTCCCCGCCAACCTGCGGCTTCCCCGCAAAGTGCTTCTTTTTCATGGCCTCGATCTCGTCCTCGCCAAACACACGGGCGTACACCGGGGCAAACACGTCCAAGTCGTCGTCCTCCTTGGCGGCGCGCTTGACAAAGAACTCGTCGTCCAGGTCGTCCTCGATGTTTTCCTCCTCCTCCTCGCCCCTCCACCGGGCCACCGCCGCGTCGGCCGCCATGTCGGAGTACACCAACTTTGCGAGGTCGCGTGTGGGGCGGATCTTGCCCTGGAGTCGCGACGCAATCTGGGCAAGGTCGGTACCCTCGAGGTTGTCGTCACTGGCATAGGTGTAGTCTTCCGCGGTGGGAGCGCGGGACTCGTCGTCCGAGTCGTCTCTGATTTCGGCAAGGCGGGGAGTGCGGAGAGACTTGCGGGACTGCGGAAGCGAGGTGTCGAGCTCTTCCTCCTCTTCCAGGAGTTCTTCTTCCTCGTCCTCGTCCTCGTCCTCGTCCTCGTTCTCCTCAGCACCCTGAATAGCCTTCCCGCCCAGGAAAATCTCCAACCCCTTCCACCCCTTCTCCTCCACGCTCTGCAACCCCATCACCATAGCCTCTCCCTCACCCTTGGCCTCGTTCTCCCCACCAAAGTCATTCCCACCAACATCGATGTACACCGCGTCCTTGTCCACCAACACACCACCCACATCACTCATGGGAGCGTAGATCACCTTCTGGCGGTCCTCCAACCGCTTTCTCCGCCGAGGCATCTTCACCTGCTCGCCCCGCTCCGCTGCCGCCTTGGCCGCCTCCCGCTCCGCATCCTCCTGCTTCTGTTCCGTGTACGGCGTGGGACACGGGTCCGGAAGGGCCTCCACACTCCTAACCGTGTAGTCTCCCGCACCAGCAATGTGGACCCGCCCGCCTTCCTTCAACGGAGTTCCGTGGAGGTATCCATAGAGCGCCACGGTGCGGTCGCACACCGGGTTGGCCTCGATCACGGCGGGGTGCGTGAGATCGGTCATACGATCCACAAGCAAGTACGGGTGCTCGTTTCTCCACTTCAACGGGCGGAACTTCATCACCAGAATGAACCGCGTGAGGTTGAGAATCTCGCGGTCGGGGTACCGCCCGTTGATGACACCGGAGAGATAGAACAACTTGGCACCCTGGTACACCTCGGTCCAGAGCCGGTGCTTGAGGCGCTTCTTGGCCGTGCGCAACGTCAGCGGCAGCTTGAAGAGATCGAGGTGGGTGGCCACGCCCAACACCCGCGGCATGCCGTGGTGCTGGGCCACGTTCAAAAACTCCATCGTCTCCATCTCAAGCCCAAAGTTGCCGTCCACGAGCAACAAGACAAGGTCGGCAATCTTGGCAGCGTCCACCATGGCGTTGAGGTCGTTGGGCACCTCCATGAACGTGAGCCGCCGGTGCTTGCCCAGCACCACCGTCACAGGGCCGTTGATCTCCGAGAGTGTTTGCTTGGTGAGCCGGCGCACCAACAGCCGGAGCAAGGTGGTTTTGCCGGTGCCAGGCGGACCCACAATTGCCACCACCACCGGCGGCGGGTCGTTGGGCGTGCGGTCCACCATGGGCACGTGGAGCTTGCGCTCGTTCACCTCGCCGCTGCGGCGGGCCTGGCGCTCCAACTTGCCTGGCGCCGCCACGGCAAACGCCTTGGCGTTGTGGCCCTGTGAGTGGAGCTTTTTCTTGGCCGGGGCCTTGGTCCCGCCCGCCCGGTGGGCCTTGTTGGTCTGTTCCATGGGCGGCGAGGGTGTGAGGTGGGTGAAAAAAAAACTGGAGCGATGAGTGAGCTGCAGGAGGCTGCAGGAAGGTGCGTGAGAGGCCGCGAGGTGACGGCGGGACGGCACGGCCCGCTGGCACGTGGGGACACGGCCCGCTGGCGGCGAGGCGACGGAGAGAAAGATGGAAAGGCAGCTCGGTTTTGCCTACCCC
Organism: Limtongozyma cylindracea; assembly: GCA_030572215.1. Classification (NCBI taxonomy): domain Eukaryota; kingdom Fungi; phylum Ascomycota; class Pichiomycetes; order Serinales; family Debaryomycetaceae; genus Limtongozyma; species Limtongozyma cylindracea. Next base: position 38,981 of record JAJLZO010000179.1, read on the forward strand.
ACCACGACAGCACCACTAGCAGACTTGTTTATGCTCTACTTGCGTTCGGATCGTTACACACCTGCCCCACCACGCCATAGCGTAGCCGTGGAATCCATACCCACCCCAATACTACTGACCAGAATCTCACAACCCTCCGTCACCCCCCACCTTCCGTCACCCACCACCCCACCCCCACTACTCCTTGAGAGTATCCCCCAACTCCTTCATCTTGGCCATCACTCCAACCACCAACCCCCGCATCTCGTTGATCTCCATCCAACTCAACCCATCCAACTGAAGATACACCTCGTTCAACTCACGCAACCCACGCCTGCTCTTGGCCCAGCGCACCTCGCGCAAGTCCTGCAACACCAGCCGCACCGCGTGCGGCGCGTCCACCAAGTCCTCGCTCGCCTCGGCCAAAATCGCCTTGCTCGTCTCCAACCAGTGCCATGGAAGCAGGGAAAACCGCAGCGGGTTCTCCAACTCCTCCGTGTACTTGCTCTGCAACAGCGCCAACGTCAACCACTCAGGCACCACGATCTGGCACTTGTCCTGGCCACGGAGAATAAGCGCCAACCACAACGGCACCTCCACGCGGCGCATCGCCGTGAGCGCCGGAAGCGAGGGCCCCACAAGCAGAATCGCCGGCGTGGACACCCGCGGGAGAATCGTCACAAGCTCGTTCTGCGCCACAAAGGCAATCTCCTCAGGGTCCATGAACGCGTGGTTGGCGCAGCTCATCGCGCTTGCCTACTTTTATTTTAATGGGAGCCTCGAGCGGAGCCTCGAGCGGAGCCTCGAGCGGAGCCGCGCCGCCGGCCAAGCGGCGGCCCAAGCTGTTCACCGGGTGCTTCACGTGCCGGCGCCGCAAGATCCGCTGTGACTTGGCCAAGCCCGAGTGCGACCGGTGTCTCAAGAGCAAGGTGAAATGCGAGGGCTACGGCGTGAAGCTTTTGTGGGGCGCTCCGCTAGAGTTTGACTCTACCGGCACGCCCCGGACGGTGGAGGAACAGGACACGGGGGACAAGAAGGAGTTCTTTTCCCGCCGCGCCATGGGGCGGGTGGAGTACGAGCGGCCGTACCAGTACTACGAGGAGATGGACCAGGACTTGAACCTGTTGAAGCGGGCCAACGCCGACCTGTCGACCCGGCTCGAGGGCCCGTTCGGCGTGTTCCAGACAGGACGGTCTCCGAAGCGCGCCCAGCCCAAAGAAGTGCCGCCGCCCAGCTTGTTCTCGGTGGACCCCAACCCCGGCGGCCACGAGTGGTTGTCACACGAGCTCCGCGACGACGCCCTTCTCTCGGCCGCCGCCATGACGGGCGGTTTGGAGTGGTTGGAAACGTCCTTCACGCCTCCGGTGCTTCCGGTGGCCGAGGCTCGGCCCTACGAAGACGAAATCCTCCAGCTCTTGTTCCATCGCCCCAGCCACAGCGAGGAAGGAGAGGGCACCCAGACCATGCGGCCTCCTGCCGCCGACGAGTTCAAACTCGATGCCAGTGCCAGCAGCAAAATGCCCCCGGAAATCATGCTGGTGGTGGTGGTGCCGCCGCCAGCGGAACAACCGGCCGGGTTGGCGATTCTGGTGGAACGGCCACTCCCCACGGCCACTCTCCAGATCCTGCCGTTGACTCGCTATCTCCTCCAGTACTACCTCGACCACGTGGCCGATCTCATGCTGGTGATTCCCCTCAGCGACAATCCGTGGAAGAGCATCTACTTTCCCAGGGCTCTTTCGGCCATTGGAGACCTTGCCTCGGTGGGCCACACGTCCGACGCCAAGGCTGCGCTCTTGTGCGCCTTGCTTGCGGTGTCTGCCTTCTACCTCCAGGGCCGCTTTGTCAAGCACTCGCCGGAAATGAAGCACTACCTCCTGCTCGGCATCCAGATGCGCCAGCAAGCAACGGCGTTTCTCCGCAACACCCTCCGCCTGCAGGAAACCAACGACAAGTACAAGGACGTACTCATGGCCATTCTCAGCATGGTGACCGTGGACACAGTGTGGAGCACCATGCTGGACTGCCGTTTCTACCTCCTCTATGCCCAGCGCATGGTGTATCTCAAAACCAAGGACAAGGCCCGGCGCGGGAAGAGCATGCTGCGCAAGGCCCGCGTGCTCCACCGGATTTTCACCTGTCTCAAACTCATCCAGGACTCCACGGTGGTGGACTACGACCTCACCGCGTTGATTGGGGCCAGTGGCATGGCGCTCACGGAAAAAGAGGCGCTCGAGCTGGAGGATCTCGACGAAGCCATGTTGTACGGCGACAAGCCGCGCCACAAGGTGCCCATCACCTTTACCGAGCCCACGCTTGTGAACCGCAAACTCATCAACGACAAGCTGTACGACGAAGACATCACCACCGATGCCTTGTACGGCTTGCCCATCTCGCTCATTGCCTTGTTCTCGGACATTTGTCGGTTGGTGCGTCAGCGCGAGGCCTTGGTCAAGAGTGGCTCGCCCTTCCCGCAGTCCTATCTCGACCGGTTGACGCTGGTGGAGCAGCGGTTGCACACGTGGCAGTTGGACTGGCGGCTCTACAAGGACGGAGGGTCGCAGACGCTGTCGCCGGCCGAGACCCCGCCGGGCGAGCGCCGGTTCATCTCGCCGCTGCACGAAGCCGTGTTCCACCACATCATGAGTTTCTATGCGTCGTTGTGTATCTACCACCACCGGTTGTTGCGGCCCGAGGTGGACACGGACTTGCAGCCGTATGTGGTGCACACGCTCCAGCACTTGAACGCGATCCAGCGCAGTGTGGAGAAGGGGGAGTCCAACATCATTCCGCTCTTTTGGCAGGGCTTTATTGCGGGGTGCGAGGCCCGTGATCCCCAGCTCCAGGTGGAGTTCCGGCAGTGGGGGGCCAACATTGCTGGCAGCGGAGTGGGCACCTACTGGGGGGCGCGGCAGATCATGTGGGAAGTGTGGCGGCGGCGTGAACTCGGGGTGGCGGGTGGTGACTGGGTGAGCGTGGTGAAGGAGTGGGAGATGAACCTCATGTTGAGTTAGTGGGGTGGGCTGGCGGGGGAGGTCTCGTGTGAGCAAACACGGCACCCGCGCCCTCCAGCATCGCCCGCGTCCGCCAGCACCGCCCTCCAGCACGTTTGTGTTATAATTGTATTGTACGGCCTCGCCTACACGTACTGACTCAACCAGCGGAACCCCTCGCCATAGCCCTGTCTCATCACCACAGAGCACATGAACAAGGCAATCGGGCGCGAGCCGTCAGTCACCTTGCCAGTGCCGTTGTAACCGTGAAGACCCAAGCCCGCACGGAGCTCGTTCTCCAGCACAGCCTTGGAGTGGTCGATCTTGTTGCCCAAGATCAAAAACGGCACCTTGGCCAACTCCTGGATGTTGAACAAGGCATCCAACTCGGCCTTGCTCTCGGCCAACCGCAGCGGGTCGGCGGCATCGACAAGAAACACAATCCCGTTCACCTCCGGGAAGTAGTCCTTCCACAAGCGGCGCGCCGCCTGGTGGCCACCCAAGTCGTGGGTGGTGAAGCGGACGTTGCCAATAGCCAACTCCTCCAGCGTCGGGTGAAGCGTCGGCTGGAGCGTGGCAAGACGGTCGTTCTTGAGCATGTGGAGAAGCGTCGTCTTGCCGGCGTTGTCAAGACCAAGGAAAAGGAGCTTGGCGTGCTTGTTCCAGAGCCCAAGCAGGGCAAGCACGTCGGAGAACCAGTCAAAGAGCCACATCAGGAATGGGGGGGGTGCGTGGCTGATACGTGGAGATTTTGGCCGCCATCTACTGAACACGCCGCTGACGTAAGCAGCGTGCTTACCTAATGGCCGTACGCGTTTGGTGTTTCCAGCGCATCTCCCCCTCCACGTCACCACCATGCGGCTTGACATTGCCAAGACGTTCTCGCTGACCAGCGACCGGGTGAAGTGCGTGGACCTCCACCCGACCGAGCCGTGGGTGCTTTCGACCCTCTACTCCGGCGATGTGGAGATCCACAACTACGTCACCGGTGCGCGCATCAAGCTGATTGCCGTGTCCAACACGCCGGTGCGCGCGGGCCGCTTTGTGCCGCGCAAAAACTGGATTGTGGTGGGCTCGGACGACTTCTACGTGCGTGTGTACAACTACAACACCGGCGAGAAGGTGGTGCAGTTCGAGGCCCACCCGGACTACATCCGGGCCATTGCCGTGCACCCCACGCGGCCGTACCTCCTCACGGCGAGTGACGACTACCTGATCAAGTTGTGGAACTGGGAACAGGGCTGGGCCAACGAGCAGACGTTTGAGGGCCACACCTACTTTGTCATGGCGGTGGTGTTCAACCCCAAGGACCCCAACACCTTTGCCAGTGCCTCGCTCGACCGCACCGTCAAGGTGTGGCGTCTTGGGCTGAGCGTGCCCAACTACACCATGATTGCCCACGACGCACGGGGTGTCAACTACGTCGACTACTATGCCGGTGCCGACAAGCCGTACCTCATCACTGCCAGCGACGACACCACCGTCAAGGTGTGGGACTACCAGACCAAGGCCAACGTCACCACGCTCGAGGGCCACCAGGCCAACGTGCTGTTTGCCATGTTCCACCCGCAGCTTCCCTTGATCATCCTGGGTGGCGAGGACGGCACCGTCAAGGTGTGGAACAGCAACACGTACGCGTTGGAAAAAACGTTGAACTACGGCATGAACCGGTCGTGGTGCGTGGCGGCGTGCAAGCTGAGCAACCTGGTGGCGTTGGGGTTTGACAGTGGGCTGGTGGTGGTGCAGATCGGCAACAACGACCCCCACGTCTCCATGGACCTGGCCGGCAAGGTGGTGTATGCCAAGGGTCTGGAGGTGTACCAGACGGTGGTCAAGAACACCGACGCCAAGGACGGCGAGATTCTCTCCTTCGGTACCAAGGAGCTTGGTGCCTTGGAGGTGTACCCCCAGAGCTTGGTGCACTCGAGCAACGGCCGGTTTGTCGCGGTGGTGGGCGACGGCGAGTACACTGTGTACTCGGCCTTGGCGTGGCGGCTGAAGCTGTACGGCTCGGGGTTGGACTTTGCCTGGGGCCCTGGCCAAGACTATGCCGTGCGCGAGAGTCCCAGCTCGGTGAAGATCTACCAGAACTTTGCCGAAAAGGGGGTTCTTCCCCTTGTCTACTCGGCCGACAAGATCTTTGGCGGTGCTCTCATCGGGGTGTACACCGAGGGCTTTGTGTCCTTCTTTGACTGGGACGGGCTGTTGGTGCGCCGCGTTGACGTCGAGGCCAGCGACGTGCTCTGGAACGAGAGCGGCGACCTTGTGGCGATTCTCTCGGCCGAGCAGGTGTACGTGTTGCGGTTCCACCGCGACGTGTTTGATGCGGCGCTTGACAGCGGCAGTGCCGATGTCGAGGAAGGGGTGGAGGATGCCCTCGAGGTGGTGAGCGACACCAGCGACAAGATCTTGCTGGCGCGCTGGGTGGGCGATGCCTTGGTGTACACCACGGCCCTGAACCGCCTCAACTACCTTGTGGGGTCCGAGACCTTCAACGTGGCCCACAGCGACCGGCCCATGTGGGTGTTGGGCTACCTTGCCCGCGACCTGCGTGTGTACCTCTGCGACAAGAACTTGGATCTTGTGGCGTACCACGTGCCGTTGGCGGTGTTGGACTTCCAGACGGCTGTGCTCCGCGGAGACTTGGTGCCGGAGTTGGACGAGGTGACGGAGGAGCAGCTTGCAGCCGTCACCACAGCAGGCCTCACCGAGTCGGTGTCGCAGCTCCTTGCTGCGATCCCCCAGGAAAACCTCCTGAAGGTGTCGCGGTTCCTCGAGAAGCAGGGATACATCAAGCTTGCGCTCGAGCTCCTGACGGACCCGGAGCAGAAGTTCGACCTCAGCATTGCCCAGGGCGATCTTGCTCGGGCTCACGAGCTTGCGCAGGCCGATGCCAACGAGCCCAAGTGGAAGAAGCTTGGCGACGCGGCCCTTGCTCGCTGGAACCTCGAGCTTGCGGCCGAGAGCTACCACCAGGCCAAGGACTGGTCGAGCTTGTTGCTTGTGCACACGCTGACCAACAACAAGGTGGCCTTGAAGCAGTTGGCTCTGGACGCGGTGGCCCACGGGTTGTACAACGTGGCTGCTGCTGCCTTGTGGACGGTGGGCGATGCTGCCGGCACGGTCAAGTTGTTGGTGGACAGCGGCCGTGTGCCGGAGGCGGCCTTGTTGTCCAAGACCTACGGGGTTGAGGGTGTGGCGGAGATTGTGGAAAAGTGGCAGAAGTTGGGGGGCAACCGTGTGGTGGAGCAGTTGGTTGGCTCGGCCGAGGCTCCGGCGGTGGCTGAGGCTCCGGCAGCGGCTGAGGCTCCGGCGGTGGCTGAGGCTCCGGCAGCGGCCGAGGTGCCCGATTTGATTGACGTGTAGATATGCACCTCGTGCATACTCATACATAAACCGTTGGCATGTTTGTGCTTGCGCGAGCTGGGTGGGTTCTGCGCGGAGGCTGTGGCGTGTGGGCTCTGCGCGGAGGCTGTGGCGCGTGGGTCCGGCACTCGTCGTCCAAGCGGTGGCTTGACCGGCAGCGGCACGATCCCTACACCAGACGAGCCCTGGAAGAAGGCTATGTGTCCCGAGCGGCGTTCAAGTTGCTAGAGCTCAACCAGAAGCACAAGCTCTTGAAGCCGTACCAAAAGGTGGTGGACTTGGGATACGCGCCGGGTGCATGGAGCCAGGCGGTGTTGCGTGAAACCAACAACACGGCCGTTGTGCTTGGGGTGGATATCCTCGTGGTGCCGCCGCCGGCAGGCGTGCTGACGATCCAGGGCAACATCATGCTGAAGCACGTGCAGAGCCAGATCCGGCTGTTCTTTGCCGAGCTCCACCGGAGCAACCAGGGCGAACCGCACAAGCCGGGCATGGCTCGCCACCGCGACTCGCACGAGACGGAGGCTAGCAGCTACTACGAAGAGATTGGGGACGAGCCGGTGCAAACACCGGCAGCCCGAGCTGGAACCAGCGACCACGATGGTACGGAGTTCCCTGTGGATGTGATCATCAGCGACATGTGTGCGTCGACGCGGCCCAATGCCTACCACGCCAACACCACTAACCTCCCCTTCTACAGGTTGGCCAACACCACTGGCATCAAGTTTCGAGACCACCTCAGCAGCATGGTACGTATACGCATCGAGAGCCGAGAAAACAGTACTAACCGGTTCCAGGACTTGTGCTACGCAGCACTCATTCTCGCAATCGACCTCCTCAGGCCGGGCGGGTCGTTCACGTGCAAGTTCTACTCGGGCGGCGAGGAGGAGTTGCTCCACCAGCGGTTGAAGAAGGTGTTTCGGCACGTGACGCGGGACAAACCAGACGCCAGCCGGAGCGAGTCGAAGGAGTACTACTGGGTGTGCAAGGACAAGCGCGAGGGAGTGACCAAGGAGGCGGTGTTCGCGTAGAGCACCAGGCCGGACTGTGGGTGCAGGGCGAGGCGTGCGTTTCACGTGACGTGCCTCAGGCCACGCGCCGTGACTGCTTTCGGCCGGCAGCGATATATTTTTTTTCACTTGCAGAGTGCATCCCTCCCCGTCGCACCACTACTTTACCTACTCGCCTAGGGAGACCATGTCCAAGATCACTCTGTCCCACGTTCGTGAGAACGTCAACAAGCTCCTTGCCCAGTCCACGGAGACCAAGAAGCGCAACTTCTTGGAGACCGTGGAGCTCCAGGTGGGTCTCAAGAACTACGACCCCCAGAGAGACAAGCGTTTCTCGGGCACCCTCAAGCTCCCGCACGTGCCGCGTCCCAACATGACGCTCTGCATCTTCGGTGACGCTTTCGACGTGGACCGTGCCAAGTCCCTTGGCATCGACGCCATGTCGGTGGACGACTTGAAGAAGCTCAACAAGAACAAGAAGCTCATCAAGAAGTTGGCCAAGAAGTACAACGCCTTCATTGCCTCTGAGGTGCTCATCAAGCAGGTGCCCCGTTTGCTCGGCCCCCAGTTGTCCAAGGCCGGCAAGTTCCCCACCCCCGTGTCCCACAACGACGACTTGTACGCCAAGGTGACCGACGTGAGATCCACCATCAAGTTCCAGCTTAAGAAGGTGTTGTGTCTTGCTGTTGCCGTGGGCCACGTCGAGATGGAGGAGGACGTCTTGGTCACCCAGATCATGATGGCCGCCAACTTCTTGGTGTCCTTGTTGAAGAAGAACTGGCAGAACGTTGGTTCCTTGGTGGTCAAGTCCACCATGGGCCCTCCTTTCAGAATCTACTAGTTGTAGCAAAATCAACGCCGATTACTCTTCTGCACACAGAAGCGGTGCGTGGGTCCGAGCCACACATATCGCCAGCGCATCGCGTGAGATCAGCCCCACCCCACGCATTTCCTCCATGCCCCTTTCTGCTAAAGTCAAGGCTGTGCTCTCGGGAGACACCGTTGTGCTTATTCCTCCGCGGTACAACAAGCCCACGCCCCCGGCCGAGCGGGTGCTCACGCTTTCGTCCATCCGTGCTCCCAGCGGCAACGAGCCGGGAGCGTTTGAGGCTCGCGAGTTCCTCCGGACCCTTCTTCTTGGCAAGGAGGTGCAATTCACCACCGTGCACAAGTCGGCGTCGGGCCATGAGTTTGGCGATCTCCACGCCCCGGTGTTTGCGCTGTTGGCCCACGAGGTGGTGTCCAAGGGCTGGGCCAAGGTGAAGGACAACGTGGAAGACGAGTCGCTTGCCGAGGCCGAGGCGGCGGCCGCCACCGCCCACCGCGGGCTCCACGACCCCCAATTGGCTCGGATCAACGTTGAAGAGCTGTTTGACACCGATGTGGTTGCTCGTTCCCAGCGCTCGCCCATTGCCACCATTGTCGAGCGGGTGATCAGCGGCGACCGCGTGGTGGTGCGCATGCTTGTGGGCAAGACCCGCCACGTGGTTTGTCCCGTGCTCATTGCCGGCATCCGTGCTCCTCGCACCGACTCGGAAGACCCCAACGGCCCCGTGGCCAAGTACTTTGTCGAGCTGCGGTTGTTGCTCCGCGACGTCAAGGTGGCCATTGCCGGCGTGCTGCAGCAGGGTGTCTTTCTTGCCCGCATCCAGCACCCTGCGGGGAACATTGCCGAAAAGGTGGTGGAGGCCGGCTTGGCCGAAGTGTCCGACTGGCAGCTGAGCATCGTGGGAGTCGACGGCATGGCGGTTCTCCGCAAGGCCGAGGCGGCTGCCCGCAGCGCCGGGTTGGGGGTGTGGAAGTCCACCTCTGCCACCCCGCGTGCCACCGGCTCGGCCTTGGCTCCCGGCAAAACCCTCACGCTCACGGTCCACAAGGTGGTGCTGGGAGACACCTTGGTGGTGCGGGACGACGCCGACAAGGAACACACAGTGCAGCTTGCCCTGGTCAAGGCTCCGCGGCCCCTGGACCCCGCCACCTCTGCCTGGGTGGCGCGCCTGCGCGAGTTTGTCCGCAAGCTTGCCATTGGCCGGCTGGTGCTGGTGTACGTGGATGCCATCCGCAGCCCCAACGAAAAGCTCGGGTTGGAGGAGCGGCCGTTGGTGAGCATCACCGTCGGCACCGCGTCTCTTCTGGAGTCGCTCCTTGCGGCTGGTCTTGCGCTGGTGGTGCACCACCTGCGGGCCACGGCCGACGAGCGGGCTGCTCTGTGGGACCGGTTGGTGGAGGTGGAGGGCGAGGCTGTGGCTGCCAAAAAGGGTATCCACTCCGGCAAGCCGCCGGCACCCGAGCGTCCGGTGGATGCCAGCGAGAACGCAGCCAAGGCCAAGACGTTTTTCAACCAGTTCAGCAAGGGCAAGAGTGCCGGTGTGGTGGAGTACGTGTCGGGAGCCAGTCGCTACAAGCTCTCCACCGCGGCGGGTCCCAAGCTCACGCTTGTGCTTGGCGGGTTGACGGGCCAGGGAGCTGCCGAGGGCGCGGTGGCGTTTGCCAACCGCAAGGTGCTCCAGCGCGACGTGCAGTTTGACGTCTACGACACCGACAAGACGGGCGCGTTTGTGGGCAACTTGTATCTCCAGGGCCAGCGGGAACCGTTCCAGGTGAACTTGTTGAGCCAGGGGTTGGTGAAGCTCCACGGCGGGGCGGTCCGCGACAATGCCTATGCCGCGGTGCTCCAGGCCACGGAGGAAAAGGCCAAGGAGGCCCACAAGGGTGTCTGGGCCGACTACACGCCCGAGGCGGCGGTGGAGACCACGTTGGCCAAGGTGCTGCTCGAAAAACAGTTCTACGACGTGATTGTGACCGAGGTGTCGTATGCCGAGAAGGGCGCGGTGTACTTCCAGATCGACGACGCCAAGGTGCGTGGTCCGTTCAAGCAGCTCAATGCCGAGCTCCAGGAGTTCAACCAGAAGCCGGCAGTGCTGGGGAGCGTGCAGAGCGCCGAGCTCGGCACCTCGCCCGTGGCCTTGAGCACGCCGCCCAAGAAGAACGAGTACGTGTGTGTGAAGTACGAAAACGGCAAGTGGTACCGCGGCCGCGTGGTGCTGGCGGACCGCAAGACGAACCAGTACGAGGTGCAGCACATTGACTACGGCAACGTGGACACGGTGGGGCTTGCCGACTTGCGGGTGCTTCCCAAGCGGTTCCTGGTGGGCGCCATGCCCAAGCAGGCCCACAAGGCGGTGTTGCAGGGCGTGCGGCTCCCGCCGTCCACGCCCACGGACTACTTGGCGCCTGCGCTCGACGCTCTTGACGCCTTGACGGACACCAAGGTGGCGGTGGCGGCCACGCCGGTGGCGGGCGGCGACGTGGACTACGAGGTGGTGGCGTACGACGCAAGCAAGATTGGCGACGTGGCCCACTCCATCAACCGCGACTTGGTGGCGGCCGGCTGGGGCATTGTCACGAGCACCGACGCCGGGTTGCGCGAGGCCGAGCGGGCAGCCAAGCGCGAACGCAAGGGCTGCTGGGAATACGGCGACGTGGAGTTTGACGAGTAGGCTGTCCCCATCGGGAAGCTGTGTAGGCCCAAAACGGACAGCTGCAGGTTGCATGCACGAGTGCTTGATGTTCCTGCAGGCACTGCGCGTCTGCAGGGTAAACAACGCGTGAACAGTGATATTTCACAGGGGGAGCGGCGATCGTGTAGGGCTGGAGCAGGCGGAGGACGGCCGTGGGTCGGAGGAGAGCGCTTGCGTGGGGGTGCTTGCTGACGAGCTCCCGAGAAACTCGTGTGTCTTGTCGGGGTTTCGCTGTGCTCTGTTGGGTGCTGTTTCTGCCCTGCGGTCTATGCCACCACCAACCCATGCTTGAGACATCCCTTGCATGCTCCTGTGACGCCTTGTGCCAATACACCACGCGTGTTGCGTCTAAACACCACCGGCTGCATAGGCCGAATGCCTGCAGCCGCCTGCTTGCCTCGGGTATATAAACCCACCGGCCGCCCTGGGCAGCTCCACCTTCCACCACCGACATGTACTCCTTCGCTTTGCTTGCTCTTGCTGCCACTGCCTCTGCGGTTGAGGTTGTGTCCCAGATTGGCGACGGCCAGATCCAGGCCACCACTGCCACCACCACCGCCAAGACCACGGCCGTGCCGGTGACCCAGATCACCGACGGCCAGATCCAGGCCACCACGGCCACCGCCTCCTCTTCGGACGAGATCACCTACGTGGACGTCACCACCACCCCCACCGTGACTGTGAACACGGACGTGGAGACCACCTCGTTCGAGCAGGTGACGCTCACCAGCTACTACTCCAGTGCCAACGCCACTGTGAGCACCTACACCGGTGGCGCCGTGAAGCCCGTTGTTGGCCTCGCCGGCGTGGCTGCCGTGGCTCTTCTCTTGTAGATCCTACCGCTAGCGGTCTAAATAATAGATATGAACCACATGATCACACAGCATGCGACCAACACATTGTTTAGGGAATATGAAGCAGCGGCTTGGCCAGCTTGCGGAGGAGGCGTTGGTCGGGATGAACCAGCGGAGCCAGACGGCGCAGGAGCTCCGGCAGAAGCTCGAGATTGCCGAGCCGCAGGCCCACTCGGTGGTGAGAATGCCGCGGTTGCCGTACAAGCAGCCGGAGCAGCAGGCCCTTGCCCCGGCGTGGACCGGGGAAGAGCGGCCGAGTGACAACGTGCTCCGGATGAAGATGGACAGTTTGGCCCGGGTCAAGAAGGAGCGGCTGGGACCCGGGCGGCGGCTTTTGAGTGCCAAGGAGGATGCCTTGGACTACACCCTTCAGAAACACACCCGGGCCGAGGGCGGGGCGGAACCGGAGACCGGGCTTGGTGTGGAGTCGGAAACAGACGCCCGGGCGGAGATCCGGGAACGGTGGATGGGGGTGGCTCAGCTTGGCCCGGTGCCGGCCCACGCCTCGCTCAACATGCTCAGCCAGTTGGCGGACCGGAAGATCGAGGAGAGCAGGGCCCGGGGCGAGTTTGACACCAACCCGCTCCGCGGCCAAAAGACCGAGCAGGACCCCCACACCTCGAACGGCTTGCTTGACTTGACCGACTACTACGTCAACAACATTCTCAAGCGCCAGGACTTGGCGCCGGTGTGGGTAGAGTCCCAGGGAGCAGTGATCCGTGAGGTGGCCATGTTCCGTGCCGAGTTGGACCGGGCCTGGGAACGCTGGGCCGTGACCGAGGCAGTGGCTCGGGGGGGACGCCATATCGATGTGTCCCCGGCGGCTTTCGAGACGGGACGCAAGGATTACCTCTCCAAGAAGGTGGAGCTGCTCAACTCGCAGCTCCGTCTGTACAATCTCCAGTCACCCTTGTCGTTGCAGCGGCCGTATCTCGACTTGGCACAGGAGTTGCAGGAATGCTATGCGCGCGTGGAGACCGGGTTGGCAGGAAAGGTGGAGGAAGCAGTGGCCGGCAACACTCCCCCGCCTTCCGATCGGTTTGTACCGCCCCAACGTCAGCACCGCCAGCGCGAGGTGACCAGTGTGTGGGGGGACATGTGGCGGGAGTGGAGGGGCCGTGGCCATGAGAATTAGCTTATGTATGCACTGGGACCTCTGTCCCGAGCTACTCCGAACCATGCCAGCGGTACTCCCGGAACACAAACCGCTGTTCTCCCCAGTCGTCTCTTCCTTCCTCGTGTTCTTCCCGCACCAAGTGTCCCCCGGCCTCCATCCGCTGCCACAAGTCCCCCCGTTCTGCCTCGTAGCGCCCCCGCAACGGCACCTGGAGATACACCACGGCTCCGTGCCGGGCAAACCGCGCAATGGTCTCCACCAACATGCGGGGGTGCTGGTCCGAGTACACCGGGTCTGCCACAAGCACGGTTGCAAAGCCCAGCGCGTGTTCAGGATGGGCGCTTGCAAACCCGTTGTGGTTGGCCCAGTCCAAGGCTGCAACCGTTGCCCCGCCCCCGTTCAACTCCACGTTGTGGGCCAAGTTGGGCACAATGTCCGGGAGATCTGTCATGACGGGGTCGAGTCCAAGACGGCTGGCGGCAATGCCCACGAGCCCGGTCCCCGCACCTAGCTCGAGCACCGGCTGCGGCAACGCCCTGTTCTCCCGCACCACCCGGCGAGCAAGATGGAGCGACGACCCCCAGGTCTTGAGCCCCAAGTTGTCGCTTGTCAACAGCGGCTCCTTGAGCAACACCTCTGCTATCCCCGGCACCTCCACACGCCGCACCATCTCGGGCATGGCACTGCGACCACAGTTTTCGGCCAACACCCTCAGCGCAAGGTCCCGCACCTCGTCCGCATCACCCGGCTCCATCCACTCCAACCCACTCCCCACGATCGACGTGACCCACGGCATGGGCACCGGGCTGGTGCAAATCTCCTCCATCCGCTCAACCCCAAGCAGCGGCCACAACCCCACCACCGCCTCCACGTCCCCGCGCACCAACCCACGTCCCGCCAACCCCCCCGCACTCTCAAAGTCCCGCATCTCGCCCGCGCTCATGAGGCGCAACGCCACGCGGACCCACGCCGCCGCAGGCCGTGCACGCATCGGCGGCAAGTCCAAAAGGTGTATCATGGCGTGCAGCATCTCATCACACGTCACACACTCTCGCTCATGCTCAAGCTCTTCAAGTCTGGCATCGAGGCGGACTACCTGGTGGCCGCCAACGCAACCTTCCTGTGTTCGCCGTGGGCCGTGTACACGGCACGCCACCGCCTGCTGAAGCGAATGGTGCTGGTGTTCAAGCTCGACAAGAAACGCCTCGAGGCGCGTCTCACCAACGAGGGTCTCCGCAAGGGCTCGGCCGAGGAGGCGTACGCCCACCTCCGCTTGTCCGTGTCGCGGCTTGCCAAGTTCCGGCACCCGTCCATGCTCCTGTTGATCGAGCCGCTTGAGGAACACAAGCTGCTGATGTTGTTTGTGACCGACCTCGTGGTGGGCACGCTTGTGGGGGTCCAGGAGCTCGACGATATGCAGATCCAGCGGGGCATGCTCCAGGTGGGCCAGGCGTTGGAGTTCTTGCACTCTTCGGGGGCCTCCATCCACCTCAACCTCACCCCCAGCACCGTGTACGTGAGCGAAACAGGCGACTGGAAGGTGGGCGGGTTGGGGCTCTTGGAAAGCGTCGACGTTGGGGAATACTTCCCGCCGGCATACGACCTGCGCATGCCGCTGTGGATGACCCTTGCGTGGGGGTTCACGGCTCCAGAAGCCGTGCTTGACCACCAGGTGTCGCCGGCGTGCGACGTCTACCTGTTGGCCTGTCTTGTGTACTACGTGTACACCAAAGACGTGCCTGTGTCCTGCGACGGTCCCAACGACTACGGTCTGGCATACCGCCGCTCCGAGGCGCGCTTTGTTCGGCCGGCAGCCCAGCTTCCCAAACGACTCGCCCGCGAGTGGCCGGGCTTGGTGAGCCGTGCTCCGCTCCAGCGCACGCGCCTCCCGGAGTTTCTTGCCCTGGAGTACTTCAACGACCCGTTGATGAAGACGCTTGCCTATCTCGAAGAGCTTGCCACCCAGACCCCTGCCGAGCAGCGGGTGTTTCTCGAGGGCCTTGAACAGCTTCTCCCGGAGTTCCCCCCAGCCATCCAGCAACGCACCATTCTTCCTGCTGCCGTGGACGCCGTGTCGCGCCACGCCGAGGTGGCCCCCGCTGCTCTCTCGGTGGCCATAGCCGTGGGCCAGCTGATGCTGCAGCTCACGTTCCAGGACCGCGTGCTTCCGGTGGTGGTGGGAGCCGTGGCCATCCCCCCGGCCCAGCCCGTGGTGCTTGCCCATCTCGAAACCATCCGCGACCGCACCTCGGCCAAGGACTTTCGCAGTGTGATGGACCCCTTGCTCAAAGAGTCGCTTGACGCCAAACTGGCTCCGCCGCTCCAGGAGCTTGCGCTCTCCAAGATCGATGTGTTTCTCCAGGCCTCCGACTTCCCCACCACCTCCAAGGTGGTGTTCCCCCAGGTGTGTTCGGTGTTTGCCAAAACCACCACGCGCGGCGTGAAGGTGGCGGCGTTGGCAGCGTTGGCGCGCATGGTGGAGGCCGAGGCCATCGACCGCCACACGGTGGTGGAGAAACTCCTCCCGGTGTTGGAAAAAACCAAGTCCCGGGACTCGGTGGTGTTGGCAGGGTTGTTGGCGGTGTACGGTGAGTGTGGCCGCAAGGTGGAGGTGGAGACGTTGGCCGAGGCGGTGATTCCTCGGATCTGGGCATTGGCGGTGAGTCCGTCGTTGAGCAAGGGCGAGTTTGGGGGGTTCATGGCGGTGGTGAAGGAGATGGGTGAGCGCGTGGAGCGTGAGTTTGGCAGTCGGTTGAAGGAGGGCCCGGGAGAGACTGGTGTGGTGTCTGGAACCAACCCTGCCTCTCCCCCCGTGGCGCGCCAGCCGGTTTCGTTTGCCGAGTTGATTGGGAAGGGTCCAGCACTGGCGCAAACACAAGGAGTGCCTCCGGCGCAGCCGGCTGTGTCTGCGGTTGCTCCAATGCAGCCCGCCGTCGCCCCGATGCAGCCCGCGGTTGCCACTCCTCCGGCCACTTCTCCGGTGGTTCCCTCGTTTGCACCCCTCTCGCTCAGCCCCAAGCCTCGCGGAGGGTTTGGCGCCACCAGCAGCTTCACTCCTGTCGACGACTTTGGAGCGTTCACCTCTGCTGCCGCCCCCGCTCCTGCTGCCGCCCCTGCCCCTGTCCCTGCCCCTGCCTCCACTCTGATCGACTGGCTGATCGAGTCCACGAGAATTGCTCGCAACGGCAACCTCCCCCCAGGCTTCACGTCTGCGCCGCTCACGCCCTCGCTGCGAGGCCAACCCTTGAGCCCCCCGCTTGGCCAGTTCAGCTCTCCCCCCAGCCACCCACAGCACTCGGACTCGCTCATCTAGCGCTCTACAACCCTCCGGGACTCGTTTATAAAGTGTAATGGTTAAAAGTACGCCACCACCGAACACCCGGCCACGGAGCCCAGCACCGCCGTGGTCTTTCCCTTCATGGCCTGGTTCAGCTCCACCGGCTTGGCTCCAGCCGCCACCGCAAGCGTCACGTGCGGGTGCGCATTAGCACACGGCCAGTCGCCTGCAACCTTGACACCAACACACGCCACGCGCTCGGTGACGGCTGCACTGGTGACGTCAACGTCGGCCGTCGGACCAAGCGGCACAAAGCCCTTGGGCAGCACCAACTTGGAAAGCGGCTCCTCAAACAACCGGAGGTAGTGTTCGTAGAGAGCCTTGCCCTCGGGCTGCCGGCAGTGCGCGCTGTGCACAAGCGTCACGTGCGGGTGGGCCGAGGGGTCGAGGTTGCCCGGGATGTCGAGCGTGGGCGAGATGGCAGCAAAGATGGTGGCCGGCACTGCAAGCGCAAAGTACACCGGGCGTGGAGTCTTCGGGGTGTCCGACTTGCCCTTGGTCTTTGTGTTTGTTCTCCCCTTGTCCTTGCCCTGCTTGGCACCTGTCTTGCCCTTCTTCAGCTCCCTGGCTCTGGGCTCCGGCTTGGTCACCTTGGCCTTCATGGCTTGCTCCACGGCCTCGGCCACCTGCTTTTCCTTGAACCCGCCCACCAATCTCGCCCCGGCCAACACCCGCAACACCTTCTGGGTGTTGGCCACCAGCTTGCCGGGCTGCAACTCCACCACGCGGTCAAACCCGCTGTCGGGAGCCTCGCTCACGTCCACCGGCTGGAACCGCCCAATAAACCCCCGCATGATCATCTCCACCTTGTCCCTGCCGATGGTGTTTGCCTGCACAGTCTGGTGGTTGTCGCCACGGCCCAACACCCGCGGAAGCGTGGCATCCCACACCTCGCCCATGTTGGTGCCACCGACAAAGTCAAGGCAAATGAACCGGAGCTGGTACTTGCCACACGCACCAGCAGCAATGTCACCCAACAACTGCTCCCGCTCCCGCTTCATGTGGTTGTTGCGGTCCACGTACACAATGTCGCAGGTGGCCAACGCCGCCACAGCCGCCTTGGCCAACTTGGGGCCCACCGGCTTGGTAAAGTTGTCGCTCTGCACGTGGGCACACCCAGTAAGAAGCGACAAGGCGTGGCCCACGGTGGTCTTGCCCGTGCCTATCGTCGCCACCGGCACAAGGAGATACTTGACAGGAAGCAGCAGGACCTCCTCGGGAGTCGGTGCGGAGGCGTTGCCCAAGGGATACTTGGCCACGAGGGCCGCCACGTCGCGCTCCAAGTGGCTCTTGACATCCTCCTTGCTGGCAAGCTCGATGCCAGACGTGCCCAGGGCCTCAAGAAACCGCTCCCGCAAGGCAATGATGCCGTATCCGTTCTTGTACTGCTCGCGGAGCTCCGGGTCCAGCGCAAGCAACGGAATGGCAAACTTGAGGTACTCCACCGTGGCCTGCTTGTTGACGCGGCCAAGGGGGATCTTGCCGGCGTTGTTCTTGCCCGTGAGGTAGCTGCGGGTGGCCTCGCGCCACAGCCGGTACATCAAGTAGGGCTGCTCAAACTTGTACTTCCAGAAGAGGTCGTCGCCGGTGGTGGTCTTGCCGCGGATCACAAACCCCTCGATCTCCTTGCCGTTGTGGGTGCCGGTCTCGGCGCACGCCTCCAAGAACCGCGTGAGCTTGTCAAAGTCGGGCTCCACGAAAAACTCCGTCTTGACAAACCCCCACGTGGTGGCAAACTGCTCCACCTCGTCCATGGGCCGCGTGGCAAACTTGGCGGTGTTGTGGTTCAAGCCGTGGAGATACAACCCGGGTGTTTCGTACGCCAACACGTGCTCCTCGAACTCGTCGTTGCAGTACTCCGCCACAGCCGTGAGGTTGGCGTTGTAGAGCTCGAGCGCAAGGTCACGGGGCTGTTTGTTCACACGGGCCAACTGAGCCTTCAAGTGGTTCTGGCCCTCCAAGGCGTGGTTCTTGGCGTCGACCCGCTCGCCGGTGGAGTGCTTGGAGCACACCACCAAGGTGCCATCCTCAAGCCCCAGCACAAACACAATGCACCCGTTCTCCTTCATGGTCACCTCGTAGGGTCCCGTGGTGGTGGCGGCAAGGTGTTCCTTGGTGGTGAACCGGTTCTCGCCCACGTTGAAGAACTTGTCGTAGCCACGGATGGCAATGCGGGGCGGCGTGCAGCTCTCGTCCAAGAAGAGTCCGCGCGCGTTGATGGGGAGCGTTGTGTCCTCGCGGCCATAGTCCCACTCGTTGAACTTCCACAGGGAAAGAACCCGCGTGGAGTCAAAGAGCGTGTAGGTCCGGCGCTTGCCCTTGCCACGGGCCTTGAGCAGCGTCAGGGCCTTGAGCGCGTCGTGGAGCACAGCAAGCTCGGCAGCGGAGTCCAGGGCAATCGGGGCAACAACGGGAGCAGACATTCCGGAAGGTGACAAAAGCGTGGATCTCTGCAGACGCACTGGTGGGTTTTCTGTCATTGTTATATATGCTGGACCCTGCAGCCGCGGTGGCAAATGCAGGCGGCTGCGGTGGCGGTGGCGGCACTCGGGCCAGGGTGAGTCACTAGTACATTCCGTCCACGCCGTGCCACTTGAACTTGCGGCCTGCCCGGTCCACGGCGCGGTACTCCATCCGGCTGCCCACCAACGAAAACACCATCAGCTCCACGCACACCTCGAACACACTGCCTCGCTTGTTCACGTACTTGAAGCCTCCAAGCCCCCCTTCCACCACAAGCACAAGCGTGTGCATGGTGTCGTACACAACGATGCCCTCGAGCCCCACATACAGCGGCGTGGTGGCATGGGACACCTTGACACGGCACCCGTGGAAGTCGGCCGCGGCAAGCTTCTGCATGAGCCCCGCCGGGTTCTGCCGTGCCTTGGGGTTTTCCAACTGGAGAAGGTCGTGGATGTAGCCGTTCCAGAGCGCGTGCAACCCGAGAAACGCCTGGAGCTGGGGAACTCCAAACCGCTCCGCCACTGCCCCCGGGTCGGCAAGCTTGTGTTTGCGCATGTAGCGCTCTGCCTTGCGCTGCTGGAGCTTGGTGTGGGCAAAGTAGTGCTTCACGGCGTGGGGTGTTGTGGGCACGCCGGTGGAGGTCTTTTCCACGTGGAGCACCAGCTTCACCGGCGCCGTGGTCTCGGTCCGGACCAAGGGAAGCACCGGCTTCTGGTCACCGCTCATGCTGTACCGCGCTGCAAGGAGCTCCGCGGCCCGCGCCTGGTCCGCGCCAAACACCCGGCTGAGAAGGTGCTTCTCGAGCTGGTTGGTGCGATCCATGGAGATGAGCCGGTGCTACTTTCTTTCATGCATCGCACGATCGCGCGCGCGGTGGGCCGCACCGGCCGGGCACGTGCCGGGCAGCAGGCGCGACACTACCTGGTGCCGTTCCAGGACGACCTCACCCCAGCAGACCTGGAGTTGTTTGGGTTGGAGGCGTTCCAGCATTACACTCCGGCGGCCACAGGGCTTGCCGACGTGGTGCGGTTGGCCGCGCCGGTGGTGGTCACGTCGCGCCTCACGCTGCCGTATGTCAACCTTGCCCTCGAGCAGTACGTGTACGCACGGCTCCCGCCTGCCACCCACCGGCTCTTGTTCTATGCCAATTCTCCCTGCGTGGTGGTTGGCCGCAACCAGAACCCGTTCCGCGAGGCAAACCTCCCGCTTCTCGAAGCCCTCCGCATTCCATGGCTCCGGCGCCAGAGCGGCGGCGGTACGGTGGTCCATGGGCCTGGCAACATCAACTTCAGCTATCTCTGTCCCAAGGAGGAGTTCGACCGCATGTGGTTTGCTCACGCCGTGGTGCGCGCCGTCAACACCCGGCTCGGCGCCGAGCGGTTGTGTGTCAACGCCCGCGGCGATATCACCACGCTCGACGGCGCCAAGGTGAGCGGCAGTGCGTACCGTGTGGCTCGGGGAGGCGCGTACCACCACGGCACCATGTTGTTGGACGCCAACTTGGGTCTCTTGCGGAAATTGCTCCACCGGGGCCCCGAGTTGGGCGAAATCGAAACGGCCGCGGTGGAGAGTGTGCCGTCCAAGGTGGCCAACCTCGGAATGGACCAGTCTCTGTTTGTGGAGAGCGTGGCCGGGGAGTTTGAGTCCATGGTCGGCCCTGCCACTCACTTGGAGATTCTGGACGCGCTGCAGTTGCCTCCCGAGGTGGCCAAGGGTGCCGAGGAGCTCCGGCTGTGGCAGTGGAAATACGGCCGCACTCCCAAGTTCACCCACACCTTGCGGCACCTGCTGGGCGTGGCGGTGCGGCTGGTGGTGGAAAAGGGTTGTTTGGTTGATGTGAGCGTGGACGGAGACGCTGCTGCGTTCAAGCATCTTCTTGTGCGCCCGGGGCTGCCGCCGCCGCTCCAGTACTCGGGTTCGTCGATGGCGGGCTATGTCACCGACGATGCTCTTTCGACGTGGCTCGGGGAACACATCGATGGCACTGTGTAAGGCAGCAGGTGTCCGCTTGGTGCTGGAGACGGTTTCTATGGGTCTTGCAGCTGCAATCGGTTCTGTTCGATGGTTGGGAACGGGCTCGTGCCCGTGGGCTGTGTCCACTCGCGCAGCTACTCTCCTCTTCATTGCACGCGGTTTGTTGTTCATGGCACCACTGTGGGGACAGATCGCAGCCCACACTACGCCTTCCCTCGAGCTCGTGCGCGCGGGAAATAGCCGTTTCTGGCAGAGAGCGCTGTCCCCCGTCTCCGCGAGCTCAATCTTGTGAATATCTGCCTTTGGTCATTGGAGGCTGGCGAGGCGGCCAGTAAACCTGATATAACCAGCCCGCACCAGCTCTACTCTCTGGATTGCATCGGAATAACGAACGGGATTCGGTCTCTTCCCTCGCTCTGTAGCTACAGTCCACCGTCCGCTGCAGAAACCCACGACTTGCACCGCAGCTACACCTCCGACTCTCAACCACGCGCAGAAAACTCCAGGCCGCCGGCACCCCCTTCTCGACTCGGGGCAGTAGACCCACGCCCATGGCGCAGCAATGCCGGCGGACCCCTGCCGCACCCTCTGCAGAGCACCACGCAGTCCGTCCGGTTGCGTGGCTGGCGTCAGTTTGTACCTGCATATTCGCTAACGCGTCATCGTGTTGCCCCAACACACTCGCACCCAATGGACTCGACCATGGAGCTGAGCGAGTTCGTGACGAACCCGGTGGGCCAGCTGCTGCCAAAGATAGGGTCGCCTGGGATTGACTTTGACGAGCTGCTTCTCCTGCTTGACCGGCTGATCCCGCAGCCGGTGGTGACGCCGTGGCGGATGCCGCGCCAGCTGGTGATGGAACAGGCGCAGGCAGAGGAGTTGCGCAAGGAGGTGACGAGCTACAAGATCCAGATCCGCATGTTCAAGGAGTTCATCCACGAGTTGATCCGGCGCACCGGGGCGGAGCTGTTGATGCAGGGCAACTTGCTCGACGGCGTGGACGGGTTCCAGAGCGAGGCGTCCAGCGCGGTGGACGGGTTGTTGGCCCAGCTCCGCGAGGGAGCGCTGGCAGAACTGAAGAGCGCCATTGACCGAGCCACCCAGGGCACGCAGCCCTTGGAGTTGCGGCTCGAGGTGGTCAAGTTGGAGGTGGCCAAGCGGCTTGCCGCGATGGAAGAGGCGGTGGCCCGCAAAGAGATGCAGATTGGCGAGATCCGGCAGCAGGCCAGCGCAGCGGTGGCCGAGGCCAAGTCACAGCTCGGAGAACAGCGGCTGCAAACCGAGCAGCTACGGTCCACCATCGCCTCGATTGTCACCTCCATCAAGGAGCCGCACCGGGCCACGCAGTCCGAGCTTGGCGGGCTTCGGGAGTCGCTACAGGCCAACCAGGGCGAGGTGCTCCTTCTCCGTGGGGAGCTCGATGAGCTCCGACAGCAGCTCCGGGAGAGCGAGAGTGCACGGCGGGCCGCCGTGCTGGAAGTGTCGAGGTTGCAGGCTGCCTCGCCCCCGCGGGCGGCCGTGGCGTTGCCGGTTCTGCCGCCGGCAGCTCCGTCTCCACCAGCACGGCTGACGGTGGCAGCACTCTCGTCCAAGTTCGAGCCGGTGTACGAAACGCTTCTTCTGATGGACGTGGCCAATGCCGAAAAGCTCCTCGAGCTGTTTGAAAAGATTCTTGACGACAAGCTGTTGGGCCAGGCTCGCAACAAGCTCAAGGCATTGCGAGGCCGGGGCAGCGTGCCGGTGCTGCTGGGCCGGGCAGTGGAACTCCACCAGGCCTTGTTCAAGTACTTTACGCTGGCGGTGGAGGCCGTGGTGACAGAACACGTGCTGTTGTTGCTTGACTCGGCCGACAAGCAGAAGGCAGACGAGGAAACGATCGAGGGGTTGCGCAAGGAGGTGGCGCGGTTGGAGCAGGAACACGACCCGGAGTTGAAGGTGCGGTTGGAAGAGGTGCACCGGCGGTGGAAGCGGGAGCGCGAAGCACGCCAGGGCGAGAACAAGGCTGCAAAGGAACGGATCGAGCGGTTGGAGCGAGAGGCGGCATAGCGTTTGTCTGGGTGTGTATTCAGCCACGACAGAGACTGGCCCGTCCCTGCCGCAGCGTGGTTGTCTGTCTACTCCTCTTCGAGCGCGTCCTTGGCGTACTGGATGGCCTCCAGCAACAAGTCGCCCTCGACCAAGACATGCTTGCCCTCGGTCTCCACCCCACACCACAGCACCTCCAACTCGAACTCCTTGTCCTTGTTGTCCTCGTGGGCGAGGTAGACAATACGAGCAGCCTCACGCACACCCTCCCGCATGGTCAAAGTGTCCCAGTCCAACTTCTCCAACTCCAGCTTGGCGGACTGGCGGCCCTTGCCCGCGGCGGCCCCGCGGTACCCCCAGTGCACGCCGGACGGCTCCACCATGTGGAGGTGCGGCCCGTCCTCGTCGTACCCGCCCACAATCAGCGCCACGCCAAAGGGACGGACACTGTTGTAGCAGGTGTAGTTCTGCACGTAGTTGCCGAGGCGGTCCACCAAGCCCGCCACGGGGACGGGAGCCTTGTACAAGGACCGGAACTCCAGAGCCTCGTCGCGGCCGCGGTTGACAAAGTGGCGGCCATCGGGAACCAAGCCGGAGTAGGCAACCCCAATATGGCGGTCGATGGTCTGGATGCGCTTGTTCTTGCCCGGCGCAAGGAGCTTCAGCGTCACGATCTTCTCGACTGCAAGCACAACGCCGTCGGTGCAGCGGAGCCCCACAGAGGTGCCGCCGTTCTCGACCGCCTTGGCCGCGTACTCCACCTGGAAGTTGCGGCCATCGGGGCTGAAGACAGAGTTCAGGAGATCGTAGCCGGTGCCAATGGACGTCATGGGGAAGTGGCGGGTGTGTGAGCGCTGTGTGGATGCGTGGGAGGCGAGATGTGGCGAATGGGCGGCGCACGACGCCGTGCCGCTACCAACATCGACACCCGCACACCCGCACACCCACACACCCACGCGCCATGCTGATCCGGATTGTCGTGTGTGGGGACGAGGGCGTGGGCAAGTCGAGTCTTCTTGCGCAGTTGGCGCAACACCAGTTTGTGCCTGAAATTGAGGCCGTGGTGCCCGAGTTTGTGGTTCCCGGAACCCCGCCGGCGGTGCTTGTGGACACCCACGTGGGCGACTGGGCGGCGTTGCAGCAGGAGGTGCGCCACGCCGACGCCGTGTGGTTGGTGTACTCCGACCACTACACCTACGAGCGGGTGGCGCTCTTCTGGTTGACGCAGTTCCGGGACCTGGGCGTCAATCTCCCCATCGTGGTGTGCGGCAACAAGAGCGACCAGTTCGAGTCCACCACCGACGAGTTTGGTCCGTTGTTGCAGCAGTACAAGGAGATCGAGGCGTGTATCCGCACGCTGGCACTCACCGGTGCCAACGTGGTGGAGGCCTTGTACCTCTGTCGCCGCGCAGTGACCGACCCCATTGCCCCGTTGTTTGACTCGCGCGAGGGCCGCTTGAAGCCCGACGTGGTGGCTGCCCTCCAGCGCATCTTCTTTCTTGCCGACGTGGATCTGGACGGCTATCTCAACCGAGCCGAAATGGAGGCTCTCCAGAGCCAGTGCTTTGGCGGCAGTGTGGACTTGGACGGAGTCCATGCCCAGTTGGAAGACGCCGTGCCCGGGTTTGACCGCGAGCGCGGGCTTCTGGAACAAGCGTTTGTGGTGCTCAACCGTATCTACGCCCAGCAGGGCCGCCATGAAACCGTGTGGGGCATTCTCCGGGCCTTCCACTACACCACGCTGTTGCTGCTCGACGAGCGGTTTCTCCACCCCCACATCGACGTGCCGGAAATGTCTCTGGTGGAGCTTCTGCCCCAGGGATACCGCTTCCTTGTGGATCTCTTTGTGCAGTTCGACAAGGACAACGACGGAGGGTTGAACACGCTCGAGCTTGGCAGCTTGTTCCAGCCCACGCCTGGCATCCCACGGCTCTGGAGCGACGCCAACTTCCCCCACTGCTCCGTCACCGACAACCTGGGCCACATCACACTCCAGGGCTGGCTCGCGGTCTGGCTGATGACCACGCTCGTGGAGTACAAAACCACCTTGGAGTATCTCGCGTGGTTGGGCTACGACCGGCCCGGCCGCGCCCTGGTGCTGGCTCTCAAGGTGACGCGTCCGCGCCGCCGCCGCACCCGCAACGGCCACACCTTCCGCACCCACACGGCCGACCGGCTGGTGTTTCTGTGCTTTCTCGTGGGTCCTGGCGGAGCCGGCAAGAGCCTGTTGCTTGCTCTGTTCTTGCAGCGCCGCTACCTGGAGCTCCACGCCCCCACGCTCCACCCCACGCGGGCCGTCAACTCGGTGGAGCTTCCCGGCGGCCGCCAGTGCCACGTGATTCTCGAGGAGTTGGGTGCGATGGAGGGCCCAGTGCTTGCCAACGCCGACCGGCTTGCTGCGTGCGACGTGATCTGCTACACGTACGACCTGCTGGACCCGGAGCTGTTCCAGAGCTTGGTGGAGGTGCGCCGCGACTACCCCAAGCTCGACGAGCTTCCCCTGGTGTTTGTCGGGCTCAAGGCCGACTTGGACCGCCAGCAGCAGCGCCTGGATCTCCAGCCCGACGGGTACACGCGCGAACTCCACCTCCCACCCCCGCTCCACGTGCTGCTGGAGTGGCCCGGCAGCGTGGCGGAGTTGATGGTGCGCGTGGCCGAAGCAGCACAGCACCCGGAGCGCGAAACGGCCGGCCTCGAGCCCGAGGAAGAGCGGGGGGTGGCCGAGGTGGCCCTTGCCGCCGCCGTCGTGGCAGGCGTCGCCGGCGTCGCCTTGTGGGGCTTGCGCCGGCGGTAGTCACGTGCGGCCCGGTGGTCGTGCGGGCGCCGAAAAGTCGTGCGGCACGCGTCGGTCGTGCGGCGCCCATATCGTGCGTCCTATCGCCACGATTCTTCGACAACCTTCCACCGAGCCTCCACCCTCCTCCACCCTCCTCCCAATGAACCCGGCCGTGACGAACCTTGGGCTTATGCTCGTGATGATGCAGGTGAGCAAGAAGCTTGACTGGGAAGACGCCAACACTGTGTTCTACGTGCGGGCTCTCTACGGGGCTTGCACTGCCATCACGCTCCTTGTCTACGTCGTGACCCGCCAGCGCATTGCCGCCAAGAACGACCTCACCACCATGAAGTACGTGGAGCCGGCGGCGCCCTTCAGCGGCCAGAGCGAGGAGAAGCTTGTGGTCACCACCGTGCACGACTACGACATGGCGCAGGTGCAGCAGGCCATCAAGGGTGTCTTCACCGGCTTGGCCATGATGGGCTTCATGCACTTGTACATGGGCTACACCAACCCCTTGTTGATGCAGAGCATCAGCCCTGTCAAGGGTGCGCTTGAGGCCAACATCGTCAAGATCCACTTGTTTGGCCAGGCCGCCAGCGGCGACTTGAAGAGACCCTTCAAGGCGGCCAGCATGTTTGCCGGCTTGACTGGCGACTCGGACGTCAAGACCGACAAGAAGACCATCGAGCAGGCCGAGGTGAGCGGCAAGGGTGGCATCAAGGAGGACTAAGCAATAGGAATATAAGCCTAGCCATTCACTCGCGGGTTCCTACACCTCGATCTCCGCCACACACCAGGCGTCGCCAACCACAACCGTCTCGCCGTCCTCGCGCTCGTAGCTGGTCTGGCCCAACACCGTGCCTGCCACCACCACCTCGCGCATGGTCAAGTCGGCAATCGGGCCCTGTTTCAATGCCTGGTAGGTTTCCATGTAGTCCCGCACCATCTCCTCCGTCACCGCCAACGACAGCGTGGTGTCGCGAACCACGCGGGCCAAGTCCTTGGGACCTCCCTTTCTTCCGGCAACCACCAACCACAAGAGCATGGCTGCCTCCGATCCCTCCTCCAACAGACTCCACCCGAACGCCTCGCACACCTGGGACGCAAACTCGGCGTCGAGCTTGGCCACGCGCTTGCACGTGTACGCCTGTTTGTTGTGCTTGAGCAACGCCCGCTCCACATAGCGCACGATCTTGAGGGCGCTCTTGTGGACCGCAAGCTGGGAGTCGCGGTAAATGTTCACGGTGCGGACAACGGCGGGGGCCACGTTGGTTGTGTCCACCGCCACGGCCAACTGCGCCACCTTGTGGGCCAACGCCTGGGAAAGACGCACCAACCCGTCGAGCCGCAGACGGAGGGAAATGGGCTTCCCGCTCGGGTGCACAACCGGTCCACACTCGTGTTCGTTGCGCAGAAGCACCCCAAACACGTTGATAAGCGAATCGGGCACCACCTCGCGAGACACATGGAACACAAGCCCGTTGGCATACGCAGCGTAGTCAGCAGGCACCTTGGCAGCCGTCTCGAGGTCTCCGGGGGTTTCGTATGCGGCGCGGGACTGCACCTCCACATCGGGGAGTCCGATGCCGTATTGCTCCACCATCACCGGGAGAAGCTCGAGCGGGACCTTGATGCGGAGAGCAGCAACGTCGGCAGCAGCGTTGTCTTCAAGGGCAAATCCATACCCCATAAGAAGCTCCTCGTTGCCCTTCTGGCCATAGTTCTGGTACACCTCGTCTCCCTCGGCAAGATCATCGAGACAGGTGTAGGTGTACACGTTGTCTTGGACCCCCCACTCGACCTTTGCTCCAGGGCGGTGGTTGAGAAAATCAGCCACCGGGAGAAGGATCGGAGAGGTGTAGGACTTGTCCACAAGCCACCCCGGGAACAGGCGCGAGAGGAAAATCGACGTGGCATAGACAAACGCCAGGAACGAGTTCCACGCGCCCGGGGTCTCGAGCTCCGTCCAGGCAGGCTCCCGAACCTCCTGGCCAAGCACCGCCATGGCCTCCTTCCACTCCTTCTCCACCATGGCCCGCCGTCCAGGCACCGCCGCCCCAAGGTTGGTTCCCTTGAGCAACGCCAACTCCTGGTCACTCCACACAATGGGGAGGTTCATTTCCCGCAAGGTCGGAAGCACCTCCATGTACTCGGCCGCCTCGCCAGCATCCCGCATGCGGAGAAACCACAACTTGGTGGCGGTAGGCGCACCCAAGCGACCAAACACCTCGTCGCCAAAGCCCTGGCGGGCGTTGTGCTCGGTGATGGCTACGGCAACAGGCACCCGGATCGTCGTGGCTCCGGCCAGCTTGCGGCCCTGGAGGCCGTGGGGGCCCTTGACAAAGTCAATGCCCGCGGCGTGGCCGTGGTTGCGCTCCAACCATTCAATAACAGAAGCAACCATTTTCTCATCTCTTCATGTCGGCGCTCCAGGACGAACAGATATATCTCTGGATCACCGAGTTGGTGCACGGCACCAACAAGGAGCAGGCGCTTCTCGAGCTCGGCAAGAAGCGGGAACAGTACGAGGACCTTGCGCTTGTGCTCTGGCACCTGTTCGGCGTGGTGACGGCGCTCCTTGGGGAGATCGTCGCGGTGTACCCGTTGCTCCTGCCGCCGGCCCTCAACCCCACGAACCTGAATCGCGTGTGCAACGCGTTGGCCCTTCTCCAGTGCGTGGCAAGCCACGCAGAAACACGGACGTTGTTTCTCCAGACCAACCTCCCGTTGTATCTCTACCCGTTTCTCAACACGCTGCTGAAGCAGCGGCTGTTTGAATACCTCCGGCTCACGCTGTTGGGCGTGGTGGGGGCATTGGTGAAGAACGACACGCCGGAAGTGATCCAGTTTCTCCTCACCACGGAAATCATCCCGTTGTGCTTGCGGATCATGGAGCAGCTGAGCGAGTTGTCCAAGACGGTGGCGATTTTCATCGTGCAAAAGATCCTTGTGGACGACGCCGGGTTGGCCTACGTGTGCCAGACGTTTGAGCGGTTCACCGCGGTGGCCGGGGTGTTGGAAACCATGGTGGAGCAGTTGGTGCAGAACCAGACCGGCCGGTTGTTGAAACACGTGGTGCGGTGCTACCTCCGCTTGAGCGACAACGCAGACGCCAAGAAGGTGTTGGTGCAGCAGTTGCCCGAGGCGTTGAAGGACGGAACGTTTGCCGGCGTGCTCCGCGGCGACGAGGCCACCAAGCGCTGCTTGAACCAGTTGTTGGTGAACATCTGCGAGGGCATGTAGCCCGGTAACGACTCAACGTATGTCCATATTAGGCAATGGCCACTTGCTGCTTTATTGGGGCGCTTACCTAAACGCTCCTCCGGGTGAACACATCACCCACTTTCAACGCGTCTCCTCCTCCATGCTGACACACCTGTACAAAAAGTCCGACGGGGACAGCCCGGACAAGATGCAGGTGTTCCAGGACTGCCTTGCTGGGTTCAACGCGCTGCCCGTCAACCCCAAGCAGTGCCGCGGCCTTCTTGCCCGGCTTCTCCGGCTCCTCTACACCGGCGCGCCCTTCCCAGCGGCGGAGCTGACCACCTTGTTCTTCAGCATCCTGAAGTTGTTCCAGCACCCGGACGCCAGTCTCCGCCAGCTTGTCTATCTCGCGCTCAAGGAGTTGTGTGCCGTCAGTGACGACATTCTCATGGTGACCTCCTCCATCATGAAGGACGTCCAGGGCGACAGCGTGTTCCGGCCCAATGCCATCCGCACGCTTGCCCGCGTGCTTGACGGGTCCACGGTGAACGCTGCCGAGCGCCTCATGAAGACCGCGGTGGTGGACCGCAACCCGGCCGTGTCGCTGGCTGCGCTTGTGTCCTCCTACCACCTTCTCGCCGTGGCGCCCGACGTGGTGAAGCGGTGGGCCAACGAGACGGCCGAGAGTCTCAGTGCTGCCAAGGCCTTCCCGGCCTCGCAGTATGCTCTCCACGACTACTACGGCCTGAACGCCCTTCCCCAGACGCTGTACACCTACCAGTACCACGCGCTCGGGTTGTTGTACCATCTCCGCTCCCACGACCGCGTGCTGCTCATGAAGTTGATTGGCCTGTTGTCGCTGTCGTCGCTGCCGCTCCGGCTGCCGCTTGCAGTGGTCCAGCTCATCCGCTTTGTCGGGGACCTCGTGGCGGCCGACCCCAGCACCCTTCCCGAGCTCTACCCGCTTCTTGCCGCCTACCTCCGCCACAAGCTGGACATGGTGGAGTTGGAAGCAGCCAAGACAATCGTTGGACTCAAGGGCCTCACCAGCGAGCAGTTTGCCGCTGCCGTGTCCTGTTTCCAGGTGCTCCTCCTGGTGCCCCGCACCGCCCTGCGGTTTGGTGCTGTGCGTGCGCTCAACCGCATTGCCATGGTGGCACCCGAACGGGTGCTTGTGTGCGTGCCCGAGTTGGAGGCCCTTGTGAACGACCCGCTGCGGGCCGTCTCCACCTACGCCGTCACCACCCTTCTCAAGGCCGGCACTCCGGAAAACGTCGACCGGCTTGTCCGCACCATCCACCGCTTCGTGCCCGACATGGCGGACGAATTCAAGGTGGTGGTGGTGGACGCGGTGCGCACGCTTGCCCTCCGCTTCCCGGACAAGTACAAGCCGGTGCTCCGCTTCCTCAACGACATGTTGCGGGACGACGGTGGTTTTGGTTTCAAGCTGGCACTTGTGGACGCACTCGTGGACCTTGTGCGGTTTGTGCCGGCCGCCCGCGAGCCGGCCCTTGCCCATCTCTGCGACTTTATCGAGGACTGTGACCACACCGAGTTGGCGGTGCGTGTGTTGCACCTTCTCGGAGCCGAGGGTCCGCGCCAGCCCACCCCCACGCTCTACATCCGCCACGTGTACAACCGCGTGGTGTTGGAAAACCTGGTGGTGCGGCTGGCGGCCGTGGTGGCGCTTTCCAAGTTTGGGCTTCTTCCCGACGAAGCCATCCGCTCCAACGTGGTGGTGCTTCTTACCCGCTGCCTCAACGACCCGGACGACGAGGTGCGCGACCGTGCTGCGTTGCTGCTCAAGCTCATTGGCTCCGACCCCACCGCTGCCGCGCTGTTCCTTGCGCCCCAGTTCCAGTTCCTGCTTCCTGTCTTGGAGGCCCAGTTGGCCAAGTACGTGTCGAGCGGCCGCGAGGCGTTTGCCACGCCCTTTGACATGTCGCTGGTGCCCCAGGTGCTGGACGAGGAGTTGCGGCTGGAGGCGCTCCGTGCCAAGGTGGAGGCTTCGGAGGAACCGGCCCAGGAGGAGGTCCAGGACAAGACCCTGGCCCATGCCCTCGAGTTGGCAGCCATTCCCGAGATTGCCGAGTTTGGTACCGTCTTGCACAGCAGCTCCGAGGTGCTCTTGACGGACCGCGACACGGAGTTTGTGGTGCGGTGCGTGAAGCACGTGTTCGACAACCACCTCGTGTTGCAGTTCAACGTGGAAAACACCTTGGACGGGATCTTGCTTGCAGACGTGGGCATCACCGTGGAGCCCGACTCGGAGGGCTACGTGGAGGAGTTCAGCACCCCGGTGGACGAGCTTGGACCGCACGCCAAGGGCACTGTGTACGTTGCGTTTGCGCGTCCGGCCGAGGTGGAGGAGCTTGGCGCCGAGTTTGGCGCCACGCTTGTGTGCACCACCAAGGACGTGGACGAGACCGGTGCTGCGGACGAGGATGGGTTCGAGGACCTGTACGAGTTGGAGCCGGTGGTGGTGGACGGGCTGGACTTTGTTGCGCCCGCGTTCACGTCTGCGTTTGCCCAGATGTTTGACGGGTTGCCGCACCGGGCCCAGGGCACGTTCCAGCTTGCGGGAGACGTGGTTGCGGCTGTGAGAACGGTTGCCGGGGAGTTGGGCATGATGGCGTTGGAAGGCAGCGATGTGGTGGAGACAAGCGTGGGGCACGAGTTGAAGGTGTACGGCAAGAGCGTGTGGGGAGGCAAGGTGGGAGCCGTGGTGCGGTTTGTGGGTGGCGACAAGGGCGTGACGTTGAAGGCTGTGGTGGGAGCCGACGAGGAGGGGTTGGCGGAGTTGGTGCTTTCTGCGGTGCATTAAGCGGAGGTGGTGAGTCGTGTGGTGAGTGGTGAGTCGTGGAGTGAGTGACTCCACTGCAAACTAGGTCATATTGTGAACACGACTAGTGTGTCTACCCAGGGGCTGGTGGCACCCGGAGCGGCCGCAACAGGAGCAGCCGCAACAGGAGCAGCAACCACAGGAGCAGCAACCACCGGGAGACAAGATGGACAAATGTAGTTGGAAAACTATCCCCTACGCTGGCAAACACCCCTAGTTCTTGCCGGCACCGGCGCGGAAGTAAATCACATCGCCATCCTCCACCACGTAGTCCTTGCCCTTCTTCATCAACTTGCCGGCCGCCTTGACCTCCGCCTCGCTCTTCAACTCCACCAAGTCCAGGTACTTCATCACATCGGCAAGAATAAAGGTGTTCTTCAAGTCGTTGTGAATCACACCGGCAGCATCGGGAGCCTTGGTGCCCTTGCGGATGGTCCACTCTCTGACCTCGTCCGCACCGCAGGTGAAGAAGGAAATGAGCTCCAACTTGCTGCGCATGGTGACGGTGATCTTGGGCAAGGCACTGGTGGCACCAATCTTCTTGCACTCCTCCTCTCTCTCCTCGTCCGTCTCCATCTGGGACAATCTCTCCTCGAGAGAGACACTGAAGGGGATGATGACGTCGCCAGGCGAGTACTTGTCAACCCACTCCTTAATGGCCAACAAGTGCTTGTTCTTCTTGCGGATGTAGTCACGCTCGCTGAGGTTGCACAAGTAGATGGCCGGCTTGGCGGTAAGCAACAACATGGAGTTGATGGCCTCCACCTCCTTGGGAGTCCAGGACTGGTTGGCCACACGCTGGCCGCTCTCCAACAACTCGATGATGCGCTTGGTCAACTCCGCCTCCTCCTTCTTCTGCTTCACCTCGAGCAGCTGGCCGCCTCTCTTGATGATCTTGTCAATGCCCTCCAAGTGCTTCTTGGCAAACTCAATGTCCTTCAAGCGGAGCTCCTGGGAAATGATCTCCAAGTCTCTGGTGGGGTCCACGTCGCCCTCGATGTGGATGATCTCCGGGTCGTCAAACACACGCACCACCTGGTAGATGGCATCCACCGCACGGATGTGCAGGAGGAAGGCGTTGCCCAACCCCTCGCCGGCACTGGCACCCTTGGTGAGACCGGCAATGTCGTACACGGTGATGTAGGCAGGCACCTCCAGCTTGGGGTGGAACATGTCCACAAGCGTGTTGAACCGCTCCAGCGGCACAATCACCCGTGCCTCCTCCGGGTCGATGGTGGCAAACGGGTAGTTGGCGGGGTTGCCGAGCGGGCACCGCGTGATGGCCTGGAAAAACGTCAGCTTGCCCACGTTGGCAAGACCAACAATACCGGACTTCAAGTTGTTGCCGGGACGGCCAAGGAGGACCTTAGGGGCTTCGACCTTCTTCTTCGGCGGCATGACGGAGGATTTCTTGTGTTTGCGAAGCGCTGGTGTCGAAATGGAAAAAAAGTGGGCTGCCACCAATTGGGTAATAAGTCGGGGATTCCCAATGCGGCGAACTGCGGGGAACATCGGAGACAGCGCGCGGAAGGGCTGGCCGAGGAAGCAGAGAAGAGCAGGGGGTGCGTGGTTCGTGCCGCAGGGTCCGGGTGTCTGCTGGTGTGATGCAAATTTCTCACTTACCCGGACGCCGTTATCGAGTTGAGTAACACGACAAGTGTATAGCGGGTAAAGTGTGAGTGGGATGAGTAGAAACTCGGGTTGGCCGGGAACAAGGCGCACCAAACCACTCACCCGTTCATTCATACTACTGCTTAATGTCGTAAACCTTGCCCTTGGGCTGTCTCACCATCACGTCCATCCGGGCACTGTCTTCCTCGCCCTTCTGGCCCAAGTAAATGTCCCTCACTTGCTTGAAGCCAAACCGCTCATAGATGGGAATGTTGGTCATGGCGCTGCTCTCGAGATAGGCCAACGCCTGGTCCCGGTCAATGTACTCCTCAAACATGAACTCAAACATGGCTCGGAGGTTGCCCTTGCCCTGGGCCTCCGGCGTGCTGCCCACATACACCAACGTGTACGTGGGCACATCTCCCACAATCTCGTGCTGGGTGTTGTGCAACAAGGGAAACAACTCGTTGAACACGCGCTGGCGACCCTCTGCTCCCGTGAGCCAGGAAAACCGGAGATAGCCACTGCGCGCCATGGTCACGGTGTCCTCCACGTCCACAAACGGCACCGCCCACAACAGCACCGTCTCGAAACACTCCTCGCTGTCGCCGTCAACCCCCACCACCAAGCCCTTGAGCACGTGGGAATACACATATGCCTCGTACAAGGCAATGTCCACCCGCTCCTTCATTTCCGGCTGGTCGCGGAGGTGGTGCGAGAGATAGTCGTTCACCCGGTCCCCGCGGAACGCCTTGAGAAGCGTCCGCGCCGCGCGCTTGGTATCGCTGGTGGTGAGAATGCGCACGCGAGACTTAGACATGATATGTGGTAGCAAAGAGGCGATGGTGCAGAGGCGATGACCGCCCTGATATACACCGGATATGGCGGCTTCCTGTTTGGGAAAGTGGATGCGCAGGGTCCCGCCCAGATCCTCTGCGCCGGCTGTTGTTGCCGCTGGCCCCGCGGCTGTCTCCACCGCTCCAAGCTCACTTCTCCTGGTCCCAGTAGGCAAAGATATCCTTGTGGGGCAGGGGCTGGTCCGGGATAGGAATCCCCTGCTGCTCAGTGGCACCGAATAGATAGTCGTCTGTGAGGTTCTCCAAGTTGCTCTGCCAGTCGTAGACAATCTCAAAGTGGTTGTCCTGCGGCTGCGGCGTGAGCTGGTGCGAGGACGGCACCGTGGCCCGCCGAGCCATCAGCCGCTTCACCTTGCGCTCCTTGCGCTTGAGCTGCTCGCGCTGGCTCTGGAACGAACTCCGCTCCGGGAAGTACGGCTCGGGCTGCAGCGACACCACCAGCGGGTGTGCCGGCACGTTGGCCGTCAGCAGCGCAAACAGCGCCGCCAGGTCCAGGCCATAGTCCCACTCGGGCTGGTGCGAGTCGAGAAAAATCGCCGCAAACAGCAGGTCCACCTGTTCCAGCGGCCGCCGCTGCATCAGCGCCGCCAGCATGGTGCGGTGCCGCTTTGTCTCGGGCACCGGCGGCGCGTCGTCCCGGAGAAGCTTGGCCTCGCGCTGAATCAGATCAAACACCTTGCGGTACGATTCCACCCGGAGCGACGAGCTGCCCAACCGGAGAAAGGCCGCAATGGCCTCGTCCAGCGCAAGCATCGAGCCCACACGGCTGAGAGTGTCCAATGCCCGTACCAACCGTTGCCGGTACTCCAGGCTCTGCTTGTAGATCAAGCTGCAGCAGTAGAGGAGGTAGAAACAGTTCACCACCGCAAGACGCGGCAAGCACACAAGCGTGGCGAGGTTGGCAGCCACCAGGGCTGCCGGCAGCAACGTGCCCGTCTCCCCAAACCCCGTCGTCACCACAAGCAGGTCCTCAAAGAGATAAAGAATGTACGTGAGGAACTGCTGCAGCACGTGCGCGAGCTTGAGGAGATGGGAGTACCGGAGCTTGTGGCCGCCTGCCTGGCCTTCTCCTGACCCGGCCCGCAACGTCTCCACAAACAACTGGAGGTACATCTGCGAGCGGATGCCATAGAAAAACACCAGCAACTGATACAGAATCAACAGGCTGGTGAGGTTGGTGGTCTGCAGCATGTTCTCCTGCGGCACCGGCAGCAACGCCGGCGTGCTGGTGCCCGTTTCGTTCTCCCACTCGTGGTAGTACTCGGCATGGGTGTTTTTGAGCCGCAGCCGCCACTCAGCCAACTTTTGTTCCAACTGATCAAGCTGCTGTGGCAGCGTGACGGCAAACCCAGAATCACCCAAGACAAACACAAGGTCCTGGAACAAGTTGGTGGGCACCAACTTGTTGTCCTTCACAAACAGATTGAGCCGGGGCACCACGCCGGTGCTGGGGAGGTGGAGCGGCACCACTGCGTGGCCAAACCGGAGCGTGTACATGTGGCTCAAGATCTTGAGCGACCAGATGATCTTGAGGCGGATCTTGTTGTCCCAGAGCAGGTGGGTCGAATGGAGCCCCAGGGTGTTGTACACCAGGTCGTAATCGTTGGGCGTGACAAAGGAGTTGATGGAGTGGAGCACCTTGAAGGCGTTGGTGCCATCGCCCGTCAGAATAAGGAGATACACCACAAGGAGCTGCACTGTGAGCAGCAGGAGCAGAAGCTGGGTCACGGCAAAGAAGGGCAAACAGAGATCAAGCGCGTTGGGGATGTCGTCGCGGAGCGGGTGGAGTCCCAGCAGCAAGGTGATCTTCACCATTATCAAGATGTGGAGGACGGTGATGCGGTGGTCCACCACAAGCAGGCGGAGCAGCTGGGGCGACCGGGCAGTCTGGAGCCTGTTCATCAACTTGACGTACTCCGGAAGAAAGTATTTGAACGTGAGCACCGGCACAAGCAGGTTGAAGTGGCGGAAGTAGTTCAGAAGGAGGTGGTCGAGCTGGAGCTTGTGCAGAAAGAGCTGCAGCAGGGTGTGAAGCGACGACAGGCCCAGGGCCGGACCCAGTGACGACACTCCGCTCGCAGCCACAGCCCCGAGCACCTCCACCAAGTACTTGTCCAAGTCGAGGGGGGTCTGGGCAGCCAGTGGTGGCGGCAGAGCCGTTGTGGGTGTCTGCTCGTACAGACCGGTTTCCGGGTTGAACACCTTCTGGATCGTGTGGGAAAGATTCAAGGTGTGAAGAAGCCGGGAGAACTGACTGTCGAGCAGCGGGAACTGCTCGGTGTTGACAATCTCCAACCCCAGCTCGTTGATGATGTAGTTTTTCAGCACCCACAGGGTGTGCTCTGGGGTGGACGGCACCGCGTGCAGGTTGTTCACGCTCGGCATGATCTCCGACTCCAGCACCGCCAGCTTGGGCAGCGCCAGCGGCTTGTCGGTTGCTCGGGGAGCCACCGTTTCTCCGACGATCCCCTTCAACCGCTCGATCTCCAACAACAAGTCGTTGTTTTCGCTTTCCAAGACCCGGATGCTCCGTTCCAAGTTCTCTGTGTAGCCCCGCGGGAACAGGCGCCGGGTCAACGTGTCCAGCACCTGGCACGTGAACCCCCCCCGAGAGCACTTGGCACAGGGCATCTGGCCGTCGCAGCGGGTCTTCTTGATGCGGCAGCGGTCGCAGGCCTGGGAGATGCGCACCAGCCCGGCCTTGGTGCGGATGAGCTTCATCTGCGGGTCGTTCGCCCCGGTCTCGTCCGTGTGCGACATGCGACGAGAAGGGCACCTTGTTGGATTTCCCCACAAATTGTGGGTCAGGTGCAGCTACCTGCAGCCGAGCTCGGCGGTGCGTGCACGCCCCAATGGCGTGATGTGATTGGAAGAGGCGCAGTTGCCTGGATGCGGCAGCAACACGGTCCATGCCCCGATGCGGCGCACGGTGCACGCCCGCGACACGCGCGTGCTCACGACATGCGCGTGTCCACCAGCGCGAGCTCCTCCACGGCTGCTGCCAAGGCCCGCAAGGACGCGTCGTCCATCTCGGCCCCGGTGCTCTCGGTCCCGCCAAACAACCCGGGCGCGGGTGCTGCTGCGCCGCCGCGGCCCACGCCCTCGAGCACCTCGGTCAACTTGATCAACTCGTAGTAGTTGTTGTACACAATCAGCTTGATTTCCGCCTGGGCGCCGTTGAGCCGCGTCAGGAGCGTGGTGTACGTGGTGAGAATCTCCGGAAGCAGGGCCGTGGCCACCCACGCCGGGATGTCGCTGGGCAAGTCGTCCGTTGCCACCGCGTGCTCCTGCTGCTTCTGCTTGTAGAACTCCTTCAACGCCTTCCGGCGCTGCTTGACCCCGAGCTTCGGCTTCGGCTCCGCCTCCTCCGCCACCGCCTCCTTGGCCGGCTTCTTGAACGACAACGGGATCTCCGGCGTTGCGGCCATGGCTCGGTCCGGTGATTGTGTCATGTGCGGCTTTATTTGCAGGCGATAGCCCGAGAGATGCCGCATTGCCAAATCGGGAGCGCAGCGCGGCTACGCACCCAGCAGCCCCCATGAACTCGCCCCTCTTCCCCCAGGAGGCGCTCTCCGCCACCACCCCGCCATTCGTCCTCCCAGACAAACCAAACGCCTCCAGCGGACTGGTGGCCTTGTACGTGATTCTCGCCGAGGCCAACCTTTTCGTCAAGGGCTTCACGCCGCTGGAGTGGGAGGGCCGCCCCCCCGCCATTCTCCGCGGCCTGGTGTTCTTGCGGGTCACCAAGCCCGTCAAGGCCAAGGCCCTCACGCTCACCTTCCGCGGCCTGATGGAAACCGACTGGCCCGAGGGCATCCCCCCCAAGAAGAACGAGTTTCAGGAGGCCCGAGACTTGGTGAGCCACACCTGGCCCTTTTACAGCGCCGGCGACCTGCTGCCCAACAACGGCGCCGACATGTATTTCCCTCCCAACGAGGACATGCCCGAGGTGGCTCTCGACAGTGTCTTGCTGCAGGACCTGCGGCCAATGCTCCTGCCCATGCCGTCCAACTTGGGGGCCAAGATCCTTGGCACCCTATCGCCCGGCAGCCGCAGCCGCAGCCTGTCGCTGCCCAAACCCGAGTTGGTGCCCCAGCAGCTGTCCCTGAGCAAGGGCGACTTCCCCCCCGGCGACTACGTGTACAACTTCGAACACCCGGTGCCCCAGTCTTCGGCCGAAACAGTGCTGGCGCACTTTGGTCGCGTCCACTACTGGCTCGAAACCAAGTTCGAGCGTACCGGAATGCTCAAAACCCTGCTCGACGTGAGGGTCCCGGTGGCTGTGGTGCGCCAGCCACTCGACGAGTCCGTCGAAGAACTGGAACCCATCCACGTCACCAAGGAGTGGGAAGACCAGTTGAGCTACGACGTTATTATTGCCTCCAAGACCGTCATTCTCAACACCTTCCTCCCTGTGGCTCTCCGGTTCCAGCCCCGTGACAAGCACATGCGGCTCCTCCGCATCCGCTTCTACCTCACGGAAAACATCGAGTACTACTGCCGCGACAAAAAGGTGCACCGTGCCGAGCCCACCAAGCGCTACCTTCTCCTGGAGTTCAAGCTGGAGCACAAGGGCCGGTCTCTCCTTGCCGACCAAACCCAGCCATACGTGGAAAACGCCGACGAGGCAGTGATGGAGCAGGAAATGGAGTTCCAGGTGTATGTTCCCGAGCACCTTGGCCGCTGGACCCGCCTCCACCCCAAAACCGCTTTCGAAACCATCCAGGCCCACCACTGGTTGAAGGTGTGCCTCCGCTTGAGCAGGCTCGACACCGAGGACCCCACCAAGCGCAAGCACTTTGAAATCACCATCGAGGCTCCGGTAACAGTGCTCGACCGACGCTGTTCCCACGCCAACACCCTTCTCCCCAGCTACACGGCCCTGATAGACCCCCCAGCAGGAATGGTGGCCAGCGGCGTGCAGCCCTCCCACGTGATCTCTCCGCTCGCCACGCCGCTTCTCTCGCCCGGTGTCACTGCTGTGGAGGATTCGTGGCAGAGCCAGTTGTTGGACCCGCACCACCGCGTTGCGCTGCCCATGCTCTCGCCCTCGCCCTCGGTGCCCAACCTCCATCTCGGGGCCAACTTGTTCATGCCCGAGGACATTCCCTTGGAGTTGACTCTGCCCCAGGCCCAGCCCGCGCTCCTGCCCATGACGCTGCCGGCCTTGCGGCCCTTGCTGCCGGCACTCCGGTCCGGCACCGCCGGGGTGGTACGGCCCATCCACTTGTTGCGGCGCCCCAGCGACGACAACCCGCCTGCCTTTAGCGAGCGGCCTGCGGCGTTGGACATCGGCATGGGCATGGGCATCGATGGCTTGTTGGAACCGCCTCTGGTGCCGCCGACGTACGAGGAGGTGGTGGGCGACCGCCGCAGGAAGAGCCCTGCGTCCACCCTTTCGTCCTCCTTGCGGCTCGAGCGCTCGTCGCAGGAAACCCACCGCTCCTCCCATCTTTCGGTGCCGCAGGTGCAGCTCCAGCACTCTCGGGAGGAGACGCCCGAGCCCAGCGGCATTGCGGTGCCTATCCCCATCCGCCCGGTGCTGCCGGCAGCACAGCTGGCGTTCCAGAACCAGCTCTCGCAGAACCAGCAGCTGCCGTTGTTGGCGTCGTTTGGAGGGTCGGCACCCGACGGATTCCTCGCTCCCAGCGTGCATCTGCTGCGGCGGGGCAGTGTTGCCAGCGCACAACTGCTGTTGGTGTCGTTGGATATGGTGCAGCCGCTCTTGCACACCCAGACACAGATGCTGACGAGCTTCCCCCACCAGAGCATTGCCGGGTTGATGGGTGACCTGAGCGTGGACTTGACAGGTCCGGCCTTGGCATACCACCCCGGCCATCCCACCTGGCGCCGCGAGTCGGTGCACGCAAGGGCCCATCGCGAGGTGACGCCGCCTAGCACCGACGTGGCCGACATGGGCAAGATGCCCAGCGGGAGTGAAAGCAGCTCCCGCCAGGAGATTGTGTAGCCAGAGCACCCGGTCGGAGTGGGGCTGGCCTCCCGCCCCATCTAGAACACACCGCCCCGGGAGACAAACAACCGCTCCTCGTTCTTGAAGCACCACTTGAGAATCACCTGGAGGTGTTGCAACACGAGATCGCGGCGCACCCCGCGCGATCCTCCCGTGGGCACCAATGCATAGATGTCAAAGTTGGAGTTGCCCACCGCCACGCCCGTGACGTGGGTACTGGGGGCCACTTCCCACTCGCACTGCACCATTTGCGACGGCTCGTCGTGCTCGCTGCTGGCTTCGCCCACAATGGACGAGTGGCGGATCACCTCGCCGGCATTGCGGTCCATGGCCACCTTGAGGCGGTGGTGGAGCCGAGCAATGTTGAGCTGGGCCGTTTCTTCCTGGGGCCAGCGACTGGTGACAAACTGCAACTGCCGCTTGTTCACATAGACAAAGTGTTTGATGAGGGCCGCCTTGGAAGGACCCGCCACGGGCGGCGGGGTGCCAACAAAGGCGTTTTTGAGAGCCTCCACCAAGGCGGTCTTCACCTTGGGCAGGTCCTGGAGACTCTGCTGCAACACGGCGCGGTATTGCTTCATTTCAAAGAAGGCGCCCTTGCGCGCCGACACCAAAAGCACGTTCAACGGCGGGGCCGTTGGTTCCAACTCCACTTGGCCGGCATAGCAGTAGAGAAAGCCCGAGTCGTTGAACTTGGGGAGGCAGACCGGAAGCCACAACTCGCCGGGTGGGGTGTGGGGGCCAAACACCATGTGGAACAAGAGCTGGAGGTCGCTGGTGTGGAGCGAGTGCGACCGCGGGCGGCAGATGGACACAAGGATCCCGGGAGACACCACAAGCAAGGCATAGAGAAGCGAGTTGTGCACAGGAGGGTCTTCCACCGGCGGGGTGCATTCCCGGAGCCGGAGCAACATGGCGTCGAGCTTGGCACGCACGCGGGCCTTCAAGCAGAGACACTCCAAGGTCTGGGTGAGGTTGGGGAGGTTGGCGCGCGACTGGCGGCTCCACTGGACACACAACCCATCGAGCACCAACGTGTCTTTGCGGCTCAAGCTCTGGCGGAGGTCAAAGTTCAGCCGGTGGGCAAACATCCGTGAGATGTACAGCTGGGTGAGCATGGCCACGAGGGCCGAGTGGAGGGTGGCGAGCTGGCGCGCAAGAACGGGGCGCGGGGTGTCCTGGTGGGACACCGCAACGAGGTACAACGGATCGCGGTCTACCACGACGAACTGGGTGCCGTTGCTGGTGACCATGCCGTCCCAGCCGTTGGGCGGGAACAGAATGAGGGTGGAGAGAATGCCCATGTACGCCGCCACCTCGTCGTCGTCCCCCACGCTGGCATACACCGGTTTGCCGGCGGCCGAGAGAACAAAGTAGTGGCAGGGGGCCTTGGTGAAGGCGGTGGGGGTGTCGGCGGCGGGGTAGTCAAAGTCGCGGCACGGCTGGCGAGATGCGATGGACCCTGCGTCAAGCACGACCGACGCGGCGGGCAGCGTGCTGGGCGAGGCGGTGCTGACCGGCAGCACGGCATCGCCCAGGAACATGGTGGTGATGTTGTTCACTGCTGTGGTGGGCAAGCCGCCGAGCAGAAACGGAGGAAAGGACATGGAGACAAGGATGGATTATATAAATCACAATCTAGTGCGGGCCACTTCTTCGTGGGCCACGCGGGTCAACAATTTGCCCACGCCCTTGGCGGGGTCGAACAACAAGGACCAGGCGGTGGGGATGCCCTCAAAGTCCTTGGTCTTGTCCACCAACGTGAAGCTGTCGTCGCCCACCTTCAACTTGCCTTCCTTCACGTAGCCTCTCAACCGCTCCACGGCCTCCGGGAAGCGCTTTTGGTAGTCGGTCACGATGAACCCGCGCACCGTCAACCGGTTGGTGATGATCTGGGGCCAGTTCACAATCATGCTCTTCTTGATGTCGTTGTAGCCGGCAATCGCGCCGCACGCAACAATCGTTCCGAACGGCTTCACCAACAAGAGCATTGTGTCGAGAATGCTTCCGCCCACCGAGTCAAAGTAGCAGTCGGCAAACTTGCCCTCGCCAATGGCTGCCCGCATCTGCTTCCGGAAGTCCTTGGCGCGGTAGTCCACGCAGATGTCGGCGCCAATCAGCTCCACCCAGCGGCACTTGTCCGGACCGCCCGAAATGCCAATCACCTTGCGGCAGCCCACCACGTGCTTGGCAATCTGCACCGCCACGCTTCCGGTGGCACCAGACGCGGCAGAAATGACAATCACCAGGTCCTTGTTCACGCGGGCCACCTCGGTGATACCAAACAAGGCCGTCACGCCAGTAAGTCCGAGGGTGTCGAGGTAGGTGGTGATTGGGAACAGGTGGTCGGTGATGGCGTTGAGAATGTGCTTCTCACCAATCACACAGTAGTCCAGCCAGGTGACGGTGGCGTTGAGCACCGTGCCGCGCGGGTACTTGGGGTTGTTGCTCTCCACCACCTGGCACAACCCACCCGACCGCATTGCCTCGCCCTTGTACACCGGCGGCACGTACATGCGAGCCGGGTCAATGCCCTTCTGGATCCATGCCCGCTGCGTGGGGTCGTTCAGGAGAATGATCACCTTCACAAGCACCTGGCCCGGGCGGAGCGTCGGGATGGGCACCGTCTTGATCTCGAAGGTGGAGTCGTCGGCGCCATAGGCAAAGTTCACCTGCTTGGGCACAGGGTTCTTGAGGAAAATGGTGCGGGTGGTGGTGGGCATGGCGGAGGCAAAGCTGTGGAGCGGGGGTGGAGCACGACTGGAGCAGGAAACTCTGCTTTTGTAGTGCCCTGCGGAGAAAAAGCGGGGCCGAAATCCGTGGAACCTGCATAATGTGGGGAAGCGCGTCATCGTGCAGACGCATGCGCGTGCGCCATCGGTCGTGCTGCTTCCACTCCTCCTCCTCCATGGCTACGGGAGCAAACCGAGTGCTGTTTTCACACGCGCGGCTGCACTCCAATGCCAGCGACAATGCCCAGAGTCTCGGGGCTCCGCCGGTCATCCCCCTGACCTTTTTCACCCACGAAAACACTTCGGGCTCGTCGCTTGCCACCACCGCCGCCAACGTGCCGTTCCAGCCCACCATGGGACTGCGCAGCAGCCCGGCTCCGGCCGCCAAGCCCACCAATACTCTCAGCCGCTTGTTTTCCCGCACCGGCAGCCACGAGTCGCTCCGGCGGTTGCAGGTGCGCACCGACGTGGACCCGCCGTTGCTTCTCCCGCCCGAGTTCCCGCGCGCCGGGCTGTTGGACCAGGGCAACCGGCTGCCGCTGGACGCCCGGAGCTTCCGGTCCTCGGTCGAAGAGACCCGCAGCGAGCTGCCGAAAAAGTCGAGTGAGCGCAAACACCGAGCGCGGCGCTTGTTCACCCGCAACTACACCCCTCACACCGTGAAGGACCACAACAACCAGCAGCTTCTCAGCAGCAGCTCGCAGTCGCACAGCAACATCAAGCTCTACAGCGACGAGTTCCACCCGGCCGTGTTCAACCCATTGGCCGCGGCCAACGCTCCTGAGGGCCAGGCCCAGCGGGTGATTTCCCAGATGGAGGGTCTTGTGCCCGACTCGCCCTCGTTCCACGACCGCGTGGCCCAGGTGGGCGACCCGGAACAGTTGGCTGACGACATCACAGCGCTCATGTACTCGCTTGTGGGTCCGGTGTTTAGCCGAGCTGAGACCGGGCTTGGACCCGGGTCTCTCCGCCGCGGCGTGGTGGGCGGGGGCAGCAACACGCCCACTGCCAACGCCACGGTTCTCAGCACCTACCCCATCGAGGACATCAACCGCTGGGTGGCCACCCATCTCTACCTAAGATACGCCACTGGCACCAGCAGCGAGCAGTACGTGGAGGAAATCACCGGGGTGTTCAACGCCGGTCTCGACAAGTGGGTGGATGTGGCCCGTG
The DNA here is from genome assembly GCA_030572215.1 of Limtongozyma cylindracea. Taxonomy (NCBI): domain Eukaryota; kingdom Fungi; phylum Ascomycota; class Pichiomycetes; order Serinales; family Debaryomycetaceae; genus Limtongozyma; species Limtongozyma cylindracea. The sequence goes on from JAJLZO010000179.1 coordinate 82,789, forward strand.
GATACGCTAGCGTCAGCGACTCGCCGGTAACACCGGTGTTCCAGCAGCCCGGGTTTGCATGGCCCCCCAACACCCGGAGCGACACCACCATGGAAGCCACCGCCCAGGGGTTGCTCGAAAACCACGGCGAGTCGCTTGCGCGCATGTGGGACCAGTTCTTCCACGAACAGTTCCACCTCATGACGGGCGTGCTTCTCCCGCTCCAGCTCGAGTTTGACCACTGCGGCCCCATCCAGATTCCGGCCAGCTACTGGGCAGGGCTAGAGACCAGGTACGGCTCGCGGTCCACGTCGGTGGTTGCCTTGGCGTCGTTCCGGGACCACGTGCTTCTCAAGCTCTTTGAACAGAACGCCGGTCTGCCGCAAACCAGCGGGCTGGCGGGCGGAACGGCTCACACAACGCCGGAACACATGGCCACCACCTTGGCGCTTCTCCAGTGCATGGGCACGTTGTCCATGGTGCGGAGCGGCGACTGGCGCGAACGGGCCGTCGAGGTGCTCGGCGACGCAGTGCGTCTGCGGCTCATGCAGGGCGCTGCGTAGAGACGCGTCATTGTGCGTGGAAACGAATAGACATCTTTATGGAGGTGATCGAGATCAGCGACAGCGACGAGGAGCCAAGAGCCAAGCGGCAAAAGACGGAGCGCGACTCGCCCTTCTTCACCGTGGACAGCCCCTTCACCGCCGGCACCTCCATTGCCTCGCTTGTGGAGGGCGTTGCCACCACCTACCAGTTCACCTTGCTTGTCGACCCCGACTACTTTCTTCCCGAGGTGTCGGTCGAAACCCGGGTGCACCTCGTGTCTGCCCAGACAGTGGACGTGTCGGCATACACCAGTGCCGGGTACAACGTGTCCCAGCACGTGGTGCGCAACCTCGGACACTTTGGCAGCCACCACCTGAAAATCATGGTCAACTTCAAGGCGCATGCCATGGAGGTGGTGGTGCTCACCTGCAATCTTCTCCCGGTGGACCAGTACGCCACCCAGTGCGGCTGGCGCAGTGGCTGGCTCCCCCAGACCACTGCCGCTCCACCCAACCGGTTCCAGGCGTCCTTGGTGGAGTATCTCCAGCAGTACCAGCTCCCCGCCGTATCGCGACTCGCGCGGCTTGTACAGGGCTACGATTTTGGCTCGGTCACGGCAGAGTTTCTCTGGAGTGCTCCCGGACACCGGACCGACGCTGTGTGCGGGTATCCGCAGTTGGGCCGCGTGTTGCGCGAGCTCGGCCTCGTGCAGACCGAAACATCGCCAGCTGCCCGGGCGTTTGCCCAGATGTCGTCGCTCGCGGCGCCCGTGACGGCCTCCAAGGTGTCCACCAAGCTCATGTTCCACCACATTCTTCTTCCCACCATGTGCGGCGTCGACTTGCTTCCACCCAACACCGAGCCCGTGACCGCCCTCTGCTCCAGCCACCACCTCACCCCCGTGGTGGTGTATCCGCTGAAACGAGACGTGTTGGCGCTGCGAAGCCCGTACTGCGGGGCTCTTTTGTTCTACCTGTCGGAGCTGGCGCGCGCCAAACAACAGCACGAGATGCTCATGACCAACCACTGGTTGTACCGATGGATGCTGGACGGACCACCGGGCCACTGCAAGTTCTACGGGGTGACCAACAAATGGACGCTCATGACAAGCGCCAACTTGAGCAAGGCCGCATGGGGGTTCCCCCTGAAAAACGGGTTCCAGGTCAACTCGTACGAAGCAGGCGTGTTGGTGCACGGCGGGGACAACGTCCGCGTGCGTCTTCCGTTTGCGCTCAACACCAAGTACAGCGCCAGCGATGTTCCGTGGGAGGGCTAGGACACAAGGTATATTCACGATTACTGCAACTCGGGGAGATTGGGTCCGCGTGTCCCAACACCCTGGTAGTTTTCTCTCCACTTGCTGCTTCCCTCCACCATCCAGCGGAGGACTTCGTGGCCAAGGTAGGCGAGACTGCCCATGGCTCTGAAAAACGACAACCCCGCCACCATCACCAACAACCACACAAGGTAGCCGTTCAGCTTCAGGCTCTCGGCATCAAACACGCTCATCAAGGCCATGGAAAACACAAGGTTGAGACCCAACCACACCAACACCACGCGCGTGCGCACATCCATGGCGTAGTCGTCGGCACTGATGTCCGGTCTGGAGGTGGCGGTCTTCACCTTCAACCGCTGGCGGCGGTTGCGGATGTTGTACAAGGCCTCGTCGTACAACTCGTCGTTGTTGAACTCGTAGATCTCCGCCTCCTCCACGCCCTGGTCGTTCTTGGCAATGATGTAGGTGCTGCGTTCGTTCTCCACCGTAAAGTCGCCCTTGGTGCCCCACAGCACGTCGTGGGTGTTGCAGAAGGCGTAGATGGGGAGGATGCAGTTGTAGGTGGGGATCATGAGGAAGTACTGGCCCGAGCAGGTCAAGATGTGCCACGGGTCAAGGTAGAGCAACAGCATGAACGCATACACGCCGTACGTGGCCACGAGCGAGAGAAGTGTGACCGACACCACGTTGCCCGAGGCGTCGTGGCTCTCAAAGATCTTCACCACAAAGTAGATGCCACACACAAAGGCATAGGCCGAGCACAACACAAGCACCCCCATGCCGGTCAAGAACAAGCCGCGTGCGGTGTGCGGGCGGTTGCCAAGACTCATGACAAACAAGGCGGCAAGATCCACGATGCACACGTAGTTGAGGAGACGGAAAAGCACTTTGCCGGCGCTGCCCATGACGGTGGACAGCAGCCCCGTGAGGAAGTAGAAGGTGAGGTAGAAGTTGGACACCAGCAACATGGAGAACAACAGCAGCACCACCTGGTAGAGAAACTCGATGTGGAGAAACACCTTGCGCACGGTGCTGTGGTCGGTCTGCCACAACTGGCGGAAGTGGAACTGGGAGTACATGGCCGCGAAGAAGGCGCCGTTGAGCCACCGCCGGCGCTGGGTCAAGAACTCGGCAAACGTCTCCGGCACGTCGGTCTCGCCCGTGGCGGCCCGCACGTACTTGAGCACCCACCGCTCGTTGCGCTTGGCCACAAGCTCCCAGCACAAGATGCGGTCCTCGGCAAGGTACATGTTGGCCTCGAAAAAGTCCTGGATGCGGTTGCCGCGCTTGGCGTCGGCACTGAGCAAGCTCTCGCCCTTGAAGTACTTCTCCAAGGGCCCCGTGCCGTCCTCGTGGTTCTGGAGCGCGCGGTAGCGGTACGCACTCAAGGCACCGGGCAACACCAGGATGTAGCCAAAGGCACTCTCCATGGGCTTGTCCAAGATGTTCAGCATCTTGTACTCAAAGTTCTGCAGCGCAACAAGCGGGTTGAGGAGCTTGCGCCAGCCGCGGCCGTTCATGGTGCGGATCTCGCCAGCGGCTCCGGCAATGTTCAGGTCGCGGTCAAACGCCTTCCACAAGTTGTAGATGGCGTGGTTGTCGGGCTTGGTGCCCACGTCGAGCAACACCACCACGTTGGGTTCCCACTGCGGGCAGAAGGCGTTGAAGAGCCACCGGTGCGAGTTGATCTTCTTGGCGTTCTTTTCCTTGAGACAGAAGAGAATCTGCACCGGCACGAGGTTCTTGTCGCTCGACTTGACCTTGAGGTTTTCGTCGATCAGCAACTGCGCCGTGTACTCGAACAAGTGCGCCTCCACCGGCTGGGTGTTCACGTAGGCGCGGGTCAACTTGTCCTGGTAGATGCCCAAGGCCGTGAGCATCTCCAACACGCCGGCATCCACCTTGTTGCGGCCGTCCAGCACAATCACCACCTGCACCTTGCGCCAGCCCTCGGGTCCCCAGAGCCGCAGGCGGTGGCGCAGACACAAGTGGGCCACGTTCTTCATCACCAGGTGCATGGTGCGGGCAAAGGCAATGTGGTCCTCGTTGTACATGGTGATGCACACGACAATCTCCACGTCCTGGCCGGCCAGCCGGAGCTTGAAGCCCTCGGCTGTGAAGTTGTCGGGGGTGGCGGTGCATGCGGTGTAGCGCATGCTGGTGAACTCCTCCAGGTCGGTGCGCGGGAGGTTGGCGCGGAGCTTCTCGGGCACGGGGTTTGTGAGCACGAGATGGCCCTCGGAAAGCGCCACCTTGCGCTTGTAGTAGTTGTCACCAACGGGCTCGAAGATGTCGGGCACGTCGTCCATCAAGTGGTGGTCGATGCTGGAGCCAAACATGCTGGGAGACTCGTCGTTGGGGTCGTTGGGGAGTCCGACCCGCGACAGGAAGGCGGTTTCCTGGTCCAGGAAGTCTTCCACCGGCACCAGCTCCTTGAACGAGGGGAGATCCGAGTGGATGTTGCCGTACTGGCCGTGGATGGTGTCGTCGTCCAGGTTCAGGTATGCGTCGTTGAGAGAGGTGTAGTCGGGTGCGAGGTAGGTTGAGGGCTCGAAGATGGGCTGCGGCGGGGGGAGAATGCGCGACAGGTGCGACAGCCGCAGCCGCAGCGGCAGATCGTCAATCATCACCACGTGTGTGCGGTCGCGGGTGGGCAGCTCGAGGCGGGCATAGTCCCGGCGCGAGGGCGACGTGGTGAGCGAGTCCTGGGACGGGTGTCTGGAGAAGCGCGAGGGCGAGAAGCGCGTGGGCGAGTGGGTTGGGGAGTGGGTTGGGGAGTGGAGGGTGGCCCTCTCCGGCGACGTGGGGAGGTACGGCGTGTTGGGAAGAGGCATGGGGGAATGGGAGACGAGCCTGGGGCGGTGCAGGCGAAATGCGACTTGTGTTCGAGGTGGGGGAGTGTTGATCTTTTGCCGCATTGGGAAGGGTAAATATGCGCAGGTGGTGGGGGCACGCCGGGCGATGAGCTCTGTGTGCAGGTCGGAGTCGTGGAGAGTGCTGTGACGGGTGCTACGAGGCGTGCCGTGAGGAGACGGTGGTTGTGGCGGGGGTTGGGGGTGGGGGCTGGGGTGTTGAGTTGGATGCTAAGCAACGGGGCTGATGGGTGCTGAGTGGAGTGCGTGATAGCAATGTTCCATGTTCCTCTGAAACTCTTCTGTGGGCTGCCGATACCCACCTAGCCATGACCCACACACCCAGCTAGCCGTGAGCAGGCCGCACCTCACCGGCCCGGAGCCACTCCTCAGCCGCAGACCACTCCTCAGCCCACCACCCTGCCCCGCCACCCCCGTGTCCCTCCGCCGGCCTGGAGATCCAGCCAACGTGCCGGCCTCCTGCATCGACCCATCCCAATTCGGCAACCCCGACTAACTCTTTTCACGCCACCATGCTCAGACGGTGCTTGTCTCTCCGCAAGGGCCGTGTTCCGGGGATCCGTCTCCAGAGCACGACCCCCCCTCCCCCGCCTCCCTCCTCTACCCCGCCCC